>VKOC01001872.1:0-46514 GCA_009364415.1 Spea multiplicata
GGGCCAATCTTCCTAGAGGAGCAGACATTCGGAATAAAGCATGCCTTACAAACCACAGAAAAGAGAAAAAAGGGTCCGCCGGGGCGTTTAAGTAGAACTCTACCAAGTAAATGACATCAGGAGAGGGCAAATACTTGCCATTTATCCTAATCCCTTTTAGCTGGGTGAAACATCTAACCTGTAAAGGCTGGAAAAACTGCCTAAGGTCAAAAAAAAGCAATTTCCACAGAAAGGCTAAAACGCCAGAAAAAACTCCATAAAAAACGCCAAAACGCAGGAAAATGCAGTGGCAGTTTTCTTGGCTTTTTTCCTGGCGTTTTTCATCAAGAAAAAAACGCCGGACAAAAACCCAAGTGGAAACCTAGCCTAATAGCCCTTCAAATACTTTCCCAGCCACAGAAGTTAAGTTCACAGGGACATAATTTCCAGGCAAAGAGTTTGAACCCTTTTTCATACCTTTCAACATTTAAAAATGTGAAAGAGGGACACTTTTTTTTTTAAATCTCAACAATACGAGCAATTGCACTTTAAAATGTCGCGCTTGCATCGCCACTTAAAACACGCTTCATTTTTCTCAGCACAGTCATGCATATTAAAAATAACCAACACATTGAATTGAATTCCCATAAGGCTCAGTCAGACATACTACTTCCATGATGCTGTCTGAGCGTCATGGGAAGTGCAGCAACAGTAAAGCTGCAGATGCTAGCTGTGCACTAAAATTCCTATGATTCTCAGCCAGCCAGGTGTCCACCATAATGCTGGCTGAGCATCATTGGAAGAGTAGTCCATAGCAGCAGAGATTTTGTTTTTATTAAAAAAGGCTAATGTTAGCCTCTGTCCCAGGACCCTTACACACACCTTCCCATAAACACACATAAACACATACACTGCCCTTACACACACCTGCCCATAAACATACACATACACTGCCCTTACACGCACACATACACACTTACACTGCCCTTACACATACACGTACACTGCCCCTTACACACACATATATATATATACACGTACACTGCCCTTAAAGAAAAATATAGACACGTACACTGCCCTTATACACACACATACATGTACACTGCCCTTATACACACACATATACTTGTACACTGCTCTTACACACACATATACATTGCCCTTACATACACACACACACACACATATACATGTACACTTCCCTTTGATTTTGGAATTAAAACATTTACTACTGCAAACGTTTTTAGATGAAAAAGTTCAGTTGAACAAAACAGTGATTACATTATTCTTCATGATATTCTTGTAAGAAACTTTTATTTCTTTATTAATTCATGTAAACTATTTTTTTCATATTTAATAAAAGCTATGGTTGAGTTTTGCCAACCTGCCTCCCCAGTTATGCACATATGCCCCCAGAAATGCCTTATACCCCCCTATATGACACTCTGCCTCCCTGATATGCCTTATACCCTCCTATATGCCTTTCTGCCCCATGATATGCCTTTAACCCCTATATACCACTCTGCATCCAGAAATGCCTTGTACCCCCTATATGCCACTCTGCCTCCAGAAATGCCTTATACCCCTATATGCCACACTTGGGTTAAAAGGCATATCATGGGACAGAGTGGCATATAGGGGGTTAAAAGCCATTTCTAGAGGCAGAGTGGCATATATGGGGTTAAAAGGCATTTCTGGAGGCAGAGTGGCATAACGGGGGTTGAAAGGCATATCATGGGGCACTCTGCTTCCAGAAAAGCCTTATGCCCCCCATATAACACCCCACTGACTTACCACTGCTTCTGACTCCTTGGTGTCTGGTGGGGGCAGCGGGTAAAGGCCGGCGTTCGTGAAATTAAAGGGGCTAGCGTGTACGCACCAGGAGGAAGGGGTCGGCGGGACAGAGACCCTAAATCGGGACAGTTGGGGGGCATGCTTTTTGAATATAGGAACCACATTTGCCTTCCTCTTCCTTCAGATTTTGCTGCAGATTCTGGCTCACATGAGATAAAACAGCTAAACAAAGTATCTCCAGAACAATTATACTGATTGTCAAAAATCACAAGCTGTAAGTATAAAAATAATAATAAACTATTTCAGTACTTCTAAAAGCTGTGACGGTCACGGTGTCTCCGTCACATGGCTTATCAAGTCCTATGTGGTTTCAGTCAGTGTCTCTTAGTAACAATTAAAGTCAGTTTTGCTTCTTCACGGGAGTCTCAGTTACAGCAGAACAGGTTCAGTCATTGAAAAGGTATTTGGTTTTTAGCTGTATTTACTGACAGTAATTCATTCTAAATTTGGAAGTTTCTTTTTGTTTTGAACATTATCAAATCAATCACATTGAGTGGTAGGGTGCTAAAAATGACAGTGATTGGAGGATGGTAACTTAAGGAGTGTCTTCCCCAATATGCTGTTGGCTTTACACTGAAAAAACCTACGATTTTATACTAGTATATACTATACATATAAATATAACAAGCAATTCTACTTTTGGTAATCAATATTACTACAAGAATAACCTTATATTATTCATAAAATTATACCGGATATTGCTATTAATTTTACTAACCTGTCCCATTATATCCCTCCTTGATATTTATAAATTGCTGCATATTTACTCGAATAGGTTGCCCTTGTAGCTTCTAAAATTAATGATGGCTCCTTGTGATCAGACACAAGGTAGGTTTTACTCTCCATACTACGGGAGTGCTCAAGTAACGCTACCAAGTGTAGTGCCTACTTACTGTTAAGAAAATTGCTAACATTTCCTGTTTATTATTGCATTGTTCTGTGGTTGAATTAGAACCCCTGTTATTTTAAGTAGCAACAGGTTGATGCAATTACGGTGATTGAATCTTTTTCAAGCTCATTTTGGAAATACTAATATATTTGCTGTAGAAATGTAATCTGCACACTGGGCATTGTTTAAATAACACTTTTCAACATTAAAAACTTCACATTACCTGCCTATATTTGGTATAAATAACATGTAGTGCATGGTTAGTGCAGTAATGATCATTTTACTCCAGGCAGTATATCCAGTTACTGAGTTTTGCTTACACCTTCAAGAGTTTATGCAAGCGGTACGCTATAGCCAAAGCCTACATGAATTGTTTTGTCTCTGTGTCTAAGGGGTTTATTCACAAAAAGGAGTGCTGACAGGAGAGTCTGCAGGAGAATTGCATCTCATATCCTTCACTTCTCTATACATTATGAAAGTCGAAACTTAGTGAGCTTCTGCCACAGGAAGAACATAGCTCACGATGTAGTATTTATGGTTGTATCAGCGAGCTGTCAGCAAAGTCTTCTTTCAAGTTGAATTATGCATTATACAGGGCCAGCTCAGCCCTGCTTAATGGGAAACCTGCCAATGTGGGTGGAACCACAACTGCCCTGCCAACCCTCCCTTTAGTGAATAAACCCCTTTGTGGTTTTGAAGCATCATACATTTTTAATATGTTATTAAGTAGATGCAAGTAGCATTGCGTTTTTATTTTCTTGCATTTACTATTGCATCTATGCAAGTATGCACTATATATGTGAAGGGTCTTTTTGCATTGTTACTCTAGGGCACCCTCACACTGTAGGTATAGTGTAGTTACTGAATATACTAGGTTGTTCTCTCCTTGGTGCTATTAGTGGAAACATCTTCTTCTTTGAGGGTTGTCTCTCTTATTTGAGTGCAATCTATCTCTCATCAGAAGGAATACGTTTTGGGGGCATAAAACAATAAGGATAGTCTCATTCTGTGATGCAGCACATATAAGAGTAGCTCTGTTAATGCGTATTAATCAGTGTCTTGTTAAATGTTGCTAGGCATATCGGGACAGTCCAAGGCTTAATATACTAGACTTGTGAAACAATTATGCTGTGTGTTGTGACTGTACACTCTATATTGGTGGATTAAAAACAATCTTTCCTTCGCTAATACTTTATCCATCAAGTCACTTTAATGCAGCTCCCGATATAATCTGCTTTATCTCCTGATGCCCTAATGTAAAATGTATTTTATCACTCTTTGCTGTTCTCTCTGATAATCTTACGTTGGGGATGCCTATACTTTCTGGTTGTGCTATGTGAAAATGCCTCATACATCCTTCTGTCTGAACACAGAAGTATATGTGCCTCTCCTTACCTGAACACAGACAGTTAACACAACAAAACAAGCTTCCTCTGAAACCTATAAATACTGGCTCGACAACATATGCAGAATAACGTCATTTTCAATTCCCCACTTACTTTGCTGCAATTTCACACAAAAATCTCTCCTCTGCATCCCATAAGGCAAAATAAAGGCGTTACAGAAATGGGGTGGATGATCCACATTGTCTGTGTTTAAATTTAAAGCATCTTGGTTTTGCGATTTTGCCTTTGCTAATTTGCACCAAAAAATTAAAATTTCTCCAGCATTCCTCCGATTATTCTTTTTTAAAATTTGTTTTATATTTAGCTATTTCATACTATTTTTCATTAATAGTGCAGTGCATTGTATGATTTTACAGGATTATCTTCTGCAAATAGCTTAAAACGCCTGAACTGTTGAGAGGGGGGAGGAATTAATAGTTCAGACCCCTTATACATTTGTTCTCCATGCCAAGTGGTGAGGAATCTGAAGCGTGTTTTTGAGCTGGTGTTTCATATAGCTCTAGGAAATCCTCTTGCTCTTCTGTATTTGCAACCCTATCTTTCTTTTTAAACTGGCTCCTACACTATAATGACATTAAACGGTTAACTGAGTTCTCATCCTGCCTCCAAAGAATTATTTTGTGGCGGATGTAAATTTAATCTGATATGTTCTTTTCCAGCTCCTGAGTGCAGCATCATTACACAGTACGGCATGTTCAATGTCTGTAAAGAGTAGACACACTGACCATTGCTTGAAAATGCTACATGTTCAATATCATTATACAGTAAAATACAATACATGATCTTTAACCATATATATATATATATATATATATATATATATATACATACATACACGTATTTGCTTGATTATAAGACGACCTTGATTATAAGACGGCCCCCCAAAATTTGAATATTAAAAAGAAAAAACCTATAAGAAAAAGAATATAGGAAAAAAATGTTTTACTAGTAAACATTATTTCACATGTAAACTATTTTTTCATATCTAAAAAAACTATGATTGAGAAAAATGCATTTTTGTTTTTATTTCCTTTTATTTGCCAACCTGCCCCCCAATTATGTTCATCTGCCCCTAGGCTTGCCACTCTGCCCCTTAGATATTCCCTATACCCCCTATATCCCACTCTGCCCCCAGATATGCTTTATACATCCTTATATGCCCACCAGAAATGCCTTATACCCCCTTTATGCCACTGCACCTCAGTATGCCACTCTGCCCCAAGATATGCCTTATACACTCTGCCTCAATGATATGCCACTCTGCCCCCAATATATGCCTTATGCCACCTTATATGCCACTCTGTCTCCCTAATATGCCACTCTGATCCCCAGAAATGCCTTATACCCCTATATACCACTCTGCGCCTTGATATGCCACTCTGCCTCCCAGACTTACCAGTGCTTCAGGCTCCCTGGTGTCCAGTGTGGGTAGCTGGTGGATGTCTGCATGATGCGCTTAGAAGCCCTAGCGGAAGTGCCGGGCAGAAGCTGAGGTTGTCTGCGCGTTGCGGGGGATCATCCTCTCTTGCAGCTGGTGAATGCCTGTGCTATCCTTAGTCCATGGCGACTGAGAATTTTGGCCTAGGTCAGGGGCGTCCAACGTGCGGTCCAGCGGACTTCAATGTGCGGCCCGCGTGAGCAGTAGTGCGGCTGCGAGGTGAGGTGGTAAGACCGCCGCGTGTGCACGCCGGCCATTTTAATTTTTTTAGGTGGTTGGCTTGCACACACCGTGCTGCGGAGTGGCAGTGCCTCAGTGAGGCTGTTCGTCCCGCCCCTTTCAAGATGTGACGCTCAAGGGGGCGCGCTCGCAGAAGAGTTCCTCGTGACACATCGGAGGAGAGCAGGAAAAAAGAAAAGCGAAAATGTAAGTAATTAAAAAAAAGAGGGGTTCGAAGAAAGTGGACCTATATTTAAGGGAGAGGGGGGGTATTCCCATTAAAAGTTAAATAATACAGAAGGGGGATGGCTGAGTTTTGAAATTAGAAAATCAATATAAAAAGGGGTGTGTGTGTGTGGCATCACATAAATTAATACTAAAGGGGGGCATCACATTAACCACTATAAAAGAGGTGGGGGCATCAATACACAAGGGAGAAGGGTTGGCTGGGGGCACATAAATCAATGCACATGGGTGTGGTGGCATAAATGCAAAAAGTGGGGCAATACACAAGGTTGTGGGGCAGGACACATTAATCAATACTAAAGGGGGGCCTGGCTGGGGCATTAAGACACAAGGGGCAAAAATATAAAAGGGGGGGTTAATGACAAAGCAGTGTAGAAAATAAACACTCTGTCGGTGTGGCAGAGCCTGTCTTTGTGTGTGTGTCCAGTAAATGTCCATCATGAACAATGCTGGTGCCTAACCCTAGTCCCCATTTCTGTTTCTCCCAAACATTAAAACATATATACCGGAGCCAAACAACTCCCCCCCCCACCACCTCTCTTTCGCTTGTGTTGTAGACGCACAAGTGACATGTTTACCATCCCTAGTATGAGGATAAAAATGGCATGTATTTTTTAAGATACAATGCCATTTTATATTCAGAACAGAAGCTGTCATGCTTCCCTATGACCTACACAGACTGATCCAGTCTCTGACTTGCTCACTGCTAGCACAATGAGAGGACCATCGCTTTTACATATGGATGGATAAGTAGATGGGATGCTAACAAGAGTTTGATCCTGCAAAGGCTGTGGACCATTGGTACTTTAGTTCAAAAAATGCAAGGCATGTTCATGGCCACAAAAAGCCAAGTGAAAAACACTAATATATTATATAGAAAATGTGGTGTGTCACATACGAATATATTAAATTATCTGCATAACTTAAATGCCCATTACGTTTGGTTCTAGTCTTTTTTACGTGTAAATTTAAGATCTGTTATTTGTGTCGTTGAAAATAAAACTTTGTTTAAAAAAAAATCCTGGCTCCTAACTTTTTTTTAGCTGGCTCCTAGAGACAAGGGCTTTTTTTTAAGAGCATTTGCTCTGAAAAAACTTGCCTTATATTTGAGCAAATACAGTATATATATAGAGAGAGAGCAAGAGGGAGAAATCAATTAAGTGAATACATAAAATGTATTACTGTTAAACAATTTAGTTTGTACTATTTATTATCAGTGTTTAATTTCACATTAAATTGCATTCATTTTTGCATATTGCATAAGATCTACATAAAATATTGTAGGGTAAAATGTGTTTATTACAAAAGGTATTAAATGATATCAGGATAATGATAATTTGTTTTTTGTGACTCAGCTCTTTGGACACACAATGTGAAATAATAGTTCTGAGTCATAAACTTGTCCTTCTGCTGCTGTATGCAAACGCACATTGTATCGTGCTTTATGGTCATATAGTCGTAGAAGCTGTTTTACAAAAAAATTGTGTCTACATATATATATATATATATTTGTTATACATGTGTGTATTGGTACGTGTGAAAAAGAAAAAAACAAAACTCAAGTCGTGAAATACATACTTAGCTCCAATTGAAACCCAGTTTGATCTGTAGTTGCCTATTCTTCAGTGGTCGGCCTAAATACCCCAGTTACTTTAACCCCCCTTCAAGACCCAGCTAAACCAGGTTCAAGGAATCCTTACCCGGGGGGGGGGCCTGGCCAATGACCGAGCAAGATGGACACTTGAAACTGAAGCTCCGTCGAGCCTCCTCGTTTATAAAGCTTTTTTTGGATGCACATCATGATGGGGAAGACCAACAATGCTGCTGCTACTCCGAAAACACAGGAGAGCAAAGAAAAATTGAACCTTACCTCAGTTCATTTGTACTTTCATGGTGCGTTCGATCAAGACTCCAGGGACTCTCTCTCAAAGAAGCCGCATCTCCTCCCGCCAGTCCAAACAGCGTGCTCTCCGAGGATACTTACGCAGGCCCTTAGGGAGATCCCTTCAATTTGTCCCGCCTGGAATGGAAAGAGGCGTTGAAGAGGCTGCCTACTAAAGCCGACATGATTGGAATCATACATGTGGCAACTAGGGGCGTATACGAGACAACCTCTCTGAAATTAATATCTGATATGAGACAGATTGGCGACCGCGTGGACGCCCTGGAAGGTGAAAATTCTAATGTCTGTAAAGCAGTGGATAAACTCGCCTCCCAGCTCTCCGACCAACATAACACTATAATTACTCTTTCGAGGAAGTTGGAAGATATTGACAACAGAGGTTGGCGCAATAACCTCAGAGTACGAGGGGTCCCGGAGTCGGCCTCTCCTTCAGATATCCCTGCTACGTTACAAGTGATCTTTAACTTCATTTTACACCGTCCAGCAGAAACACCTATCAAATTTGACAGGGCTCATCGTGCCCTGAGAGCCAAAGGTACTGATTCCCAACCACCAAGGGATATCATATGTCGTTTACATCACTTTCCACTTAAAGAATCGATCCTACGGGTTGCAGAGCTCAAGATTCCATCATTTAGGACACACATACCATCCTTGTCTTCCCTGACTTATCACCCACCACATTAACCCCTTAAATAGGGGTTCTTACTATTTAAGAATAGGTTAGTATATTGTGGGACAATGGCTCTTTTAACATTTTTCAGTGTTGCTGTGTAGTTGTGATTTTTTTCTTTCTCATTTCATGCTCCCACACATATTCATTACTGTAATTGTTTTTATTCCAGGGACCCAAACAGCGGCTTTCTAGAAGAATATAACCTTAATTCTAGCACGTACATCTATCTAATTTACTATAAAAAAATGATAAAAAATGGGGATTTTTTGTTAAAAAAATACTTTCTCTCACTTTTTAAACAGAAAACTTTTACTCATCTGCAAAAACTAATGAAAAAACCTGCTAAATAGATTCTACTATTTGTCCTGAGTTTAGAAATACCCAATGTTTTTATGTTTTTTTGCTTTTTTCTGCACGTTATGGGGCAATAAGTACAGGTAGCGTTTTGCCATTTCAAAACCTTTTTTTCCAAATCTGGTAATTCTGCCCCATGTGCCATTTCGGGTATCTTTGAAGCCGGCCAATGCAATTTACCCCATCAAATCATATATTTTTAAAAACTAGACACCCCAAGGTATTTGAAATGCTGGTATTTTAACCCTTTCCATGCACTAATTTTACCACCAGCCTTTGTGAAACTTTATGGTAGTAATTTTCTTTTGTATTTTTTTCACACAGGTTGTACTTCAGGTATAAATTTATCGCTCGTGGTATATGTCCGTGCCAAACAACACCCCAATATGTGTCCAGTAACATCTCCTGAGTGCAGTGATACCCACATGCATGGGTTTTTAGGGTTATTTGGGAGGTAAAAGGCCACCTTTGTGAGGTGTATATTTTCTTACCATTTAGACATCTGATCCTACTGCCCCCATGTCCCATATTTGGAACATCTTTGAACCCGGCCAATTCAATTTACCTCATCAACTCATACATTTTTTAATACTAGACACCCTATGGGCATTTGTAATGCCAATATTTTAACTCTTTCCATGCGGGAATTATTGTGGATAAAGAATTGCAGGACTTGCTTATTAAAAACTTTTTTTTATGACAATGGGGATTTTACATGTTACCATATTTAAAAAAAAAAATTAACATTTTTGAACAATAATTTTTTTAAAAGTTTTAAAAAAAAATTGTTTTGTTTTTTTTTGTTTTACTAATCACTCTGATTAGTGAGCTGGGCTCCATTGACCTTGCATGGTTTGATGCAGTACCTGGATACACCCTCTGTGAACTCATTTTCTATTGTTAATTTCATTTACAGGATGGCACTTGTCGTTATCACGTTGCACGGCAACCCCGTACATGTACGGACTTTGTCGTTAAGCGGTTAAATACTAGGCGAATGTTGAAACTGATTCTGCTTTGAGAGAGGCAGCTATCCCCTACCAATGGGGTTTTCCATTTGCTTTGAGTGCCCACAAGGGCAAGGATTCCTACTCGAAACTCGATATTCCAACTTTCCTGTCACATCTGGGACTGCCGAATATTGACATTCCCGACTGGGACCCTCCGTTTCCAAGCCTGGATCATCTCCGCAATCCAGCGAACGTCTGGTCGCCTAAACAACAACGCCAGAACCGGCCTAAGATACCTGGTTCTGTTCGCTGATTTACCCTTTGATATATTTCTATTTCGGCTGTCAATACCCCACGCATTCCCCTTCCGCCACCCTTTATTAGCTGTATAATGCATTCCACCTATGGTACTTGCAAACGTCTTCCCGAACACATGTCCTACTTCCATTTACATATATTGCATCCGTACACTTTAGTGTGAATCTCTCACCAAGACGGGGGGCTTGAGTGGACAATCCACCTCCCTTGTCCACTTTTGTCTCCTCTCTTTTGTGCCTACCCCTACAGGAGCCTGCCGACCCTGACTGTTTCAGGTCAGTGGCCTGGGCTATGGACCATTCGTTGGCATCCACGTAGCATCTTGTTTGTTGATGTTACTTCAAGTTTACTTGTTTTTTTTCCGTTTGTTTGATTTTGTATGTTTTTGTTTGAGGCTCAGGTGTGTCAGTACTCTATATGGCTCTCCCCCAGTTCACTTACTCTGCTATGGCAAACCAGGTTAAATTCACCACTATAAATGTACGGGGCCTTAATAAGCACCAGCAGTGTTCTAAACTGTTATATGTATTGCAATCTATGAAATCCCATATAGTTTTTGTCCAAGAAACTCACTTTTTAGCTTCGAAGGAGTTCTGACTAACTAATAAGGACTTTCATACTGTCTTCCTTGCTAGCTCCCCGGACTCGAAGTCCAGAGGAGTTGCCATTATGATACACAAATTGGTCCCCTTTCAACTTCTCGATATTTGGAGAGACCCTGACGGAAGAGGACTGTTTCTTAAGGATTCATAGGACAACAGAAGGTCACACTGGCAAACGTTTATGCACCCAAACGAAATCAGACCCAGTTTGTGGTGCGACTTTTGTCCCGTCTTGCAGACTACCAAGAGGGATTAACGGTATTTGGCGGGGATCTAAATATGACTCTGGACCCCGCTAGGGATTGCTCTACGGGTAGATCCCATATCCCTTTTGCGCGTATTAAAAGAGTCAAACGTTTACTTCACTCCAACCAACTAACTGACGTCTGGAGGGCTCTTCACGTCTCGGATCTAGACTTCACATATTATTCACATGTACATAATCGTTATAGTAGAATTGATGCATTATTTGTTTCTCATTATCATTTACCTTTGCTACATCCTTCCAATATTGACATTCAGGTCATGAGTGATCATGCCCCAGTCCATATGGTGTTGGATTTTCCTTTGACTCCCAGGAAAACCTGGAGCTGGTGTTTAAATGAGAATCTCTTAAACGACTCTTAAATAACTACTTTGTGGATAATTGCACTCCGGATGTCTCAGTGTGGGAGGCGCACAAATCAGTTATCAGGGGCCATTTGATACAACTCGGGGCGAAACGTAAACGCATAGAATTTGGTAGGATTATTGATGTTTCGCAGACCATTTCCAAATTGGAACAACAGCATAAAGTGACTCCTCCTCCGGGTATTCAAACACAATTAGACACCATTAGAACACAATTAGCCACGCTACTCGATTCCAAATGTAAGAGAAACTTTTTATTGACAAAAAAACATTTTTTCGAATTCAGCAATAAGCTCGGTAAATCACTAGCCAGGGCTCTATGTGCCAAGAGGGCCTCATCCTTTATCCCGAAAGTTTGTGATGCCCAAGGCAACTTGCACTTTCTCTCAGATAAAATTGCAGATTGCTTTTGTGACTATTATAGTAAATTATACAATTTAACGCCCGACTCAAGCCAACAGGCTTCTCACTCTGACCCGATTGACACTTATTTGTCTAAATTTCTTGAAGCCAAGTTGAATATTCCAGAGGGTATATCTTTGGAGGCCTCAATTAGCCGGGAAGAAGTAGAGGAGGTGATTAAAGCTATGCCGCCGGGTAAATGCCCTGGTCCGGATGGCTTCTCCTCCATGTATTACCGTAAGTTTCTCCCGACTCTGGGTCCTCAAATGGTCAAACTGTTCAACGCTCTAGCTTCGGGAGTTCCCTTAGACCCTCACGCTAATTTGGCTTATATTGCTGAAATCCCAAAACCTGGCAAGGACACCGAATTATGTTGTCAATACTGATTTGAAAATTCTTGCGAACATTTTGGCCCTTCGTCTTCAACCTTTCCTTCACTAATTCATCCAGACCAGGTGGGTTTTGTCCCAGCTAGGGAGGCACGGGACAACACAATAAGGCCTCTGAATTTGTTGACAATGGCGAAAACCCCTTTTTTGTTGGTGTCTATGGACGCTGAAAAAGTGTTTGACAGGGTGGCCTGGCGATATATGTTTAAAGTTCTCCATGCTGTAGGTTTGGGTCCGTGCTTTACTCAACTAATTTGAACTCTCTATACGGATCCATCTGCCCAAATTAAAGTTAATGGTTCCCTTTCCTCGACGGTCACCCTGTATAATGGCAGGAGACAGGGGGTGCCCCCTTTCCCCCTACTTTTTATTTTAGCCTTAGAACCTTTAGCAAATGCCATTAGGGCCAATTTGAACATTAAGGGGACGGTAGTGGGAGATACTTCACATAAACTCGCCATATATACGGATGACATGTATGGTGGAAGACCCGATCACGTCTTTATCCCATATTGTCTCTGAACTGGAATGTTTTGGCCGTATTTCCAATTACAAAATCAATATTCAGAAATCAGAGATTCTGGGTATCAACATTGAGAAGCCTCTACTAAATCGTATTAAAGGTTCATATGCCTTTAGATGGTGTGAGTCGTCCCTACGGTACATGGGTTTAAAAAATTCCTCTGATACATCCAAAGGAATCCTTACCCATATTTCACTTTTTGCCTCAGGTATGTAATGTCTCTCTTGACATGGGATTGCTACAGGAAACTTGCACTTGGAGCACAGGGCACCATATCGCACCCGGGCCTTACATTTTGATAGATGACCGTATCGGGTTCCAAATCCCTGTGCCCCTCCTTGGTAGGAGCTCACAATGGTTGCTGCATGATTGTATCACAGTGCCCTGTAGACCTAAAGATTCCAACTTTGGGTTTGACCCAATAACTATACTCCTCCATGAAACTGTTAAGGACCAGGAACCCGACAGACGGAAACATATAGTGCAAAACACTTTTATTAACAATAATGTAAACAAGGCAAAATCGTAGTCAAAAAGACAAGCCTGGGTCAGAAGCCAAAAGATAAACCGGTTCAGGAACACAGAGAATAACAAAGTCTGGAAGCAAGCCAGGGATCCGGAGCCAGGATGGTCTTCAGGAATAACCAGGTCAGGCACAGCAACACAGGAAAAAACCACTAGCAGGCAAAACAACGCAAGGACCAGGAGGAGGTGAACCCTTGCTGTTTGACTAGCCTAGAGGGGCTGGCTGTGGGCTGGATAATGGGCTGGTCCAAAGAAGAGTAGCCATGATAACTAAGGAGGAGATTACCAGACAGGTGCGTATCCTAACAGCCTTTATTATCCTGGCAGTGAGCAAAAGAAGTGGCTGTAAAGCAGCCAGGCCATAAGAGAAACACACAAACAAACAAAAATAAACCCTGTGCAAGAATGACCAGTGAACCTGTGAATCACAATAACCTGTGAGGCAGGGCAAAAGATACTTGTACCTTGCCATGTGCTGTAGCAGAACTCTGGGATATTACATATCCCAGCAATATAGTAGGTTGTAATGGGGGGGCTGTAATCAAGGTCTTTGATGCTCTTCTTAGCCATCAGCTCACAGTACCCAAAAATTATTATTTCACACAAAATTAGATACTTGTAAGATATGCTAGTGTGTCATTGTGCTGGATAGTAATTCTCCTACAAGAAGACCTTTCAGTACTACATGTATTGAAACACAACCTGTGTTGACAGGGATCTACAGTGCAGTAAACCGAATTGCTTTACTAGCAAAAAGCTGTTATTGTCTCTTGAATAGCCCATGCAAATGGACATTAATGGTATGATCAGTGGCTCCCCTTTATCCTTGCCAGCTCTCAGAGCCAGATTGCTTATAGGACAGGATAAGGATGTACCTAGACCACCATTTGCTTTATTCAAAATTGGAGTTACTTTATTAAAACCTTATCGTATACGAAAGTTGTTTTCTGTACCTGAAAGCAGAGTAGCAGACTTGATCTTGAACAGTTTTCTTTCACTGTTCCATCACACGGGTTTATATTTAGCCACATTTACACACACAGGATGTTATGTGGTTTTAGGTACACAACACTATGTACAGTTTTCCCTGTCACAAAAAAACTGTAAAATATAACTGTGATTTTATCAAACAATTGTAAATTAGAAATGGAGGTGGGCACCTTTTTGATTACATTGAGTTTATAGGTACTCATTAGGCTCAATTCAATGAACTGTCTAAATGATAATTTGTATTTTATGGGGGAGAAAAATCCATGGTTAACAATTTAACATCCTGCATAAAGTGGAGTTTTCAGTACAAAAATGAAATTGTACAAAATGGAAGCAAAGGTAATCTCTGGGGTAATCCCTGTTGTGTCAGGCTGACAAGATGGGAGAATTGTTAAGAGAATACTATCAGCACCTTTTATAATGCTTCCCTGGATGATAAGGATAAGGATGTAGACCCTTTAAGATGTGCCAAATCTGGACAGGGATCTACTTAATGTGCCCATAAGAGAGTTAGAGGTGCAACAGGCTATCTGGAATCTAAAAAGTGGGAAAGCCCCGGGACCGAACGGATACCTGGGAGAATTTTACAGAATGCTTCAACCACATGTAGTGGGCATACTGACTAAGTTATTTAATGATGTCTTTGCACAGAGACATTCCCCTGTTCTCACTTGCTCCAGAAAGAGCAATATTAATGCTTAAGGCAAATAAGGCCCCAGCAGATGTGGCCTCTTATAGGCCTATCGTCCTGTTGAATAAAGATGTTAGGCTATTAGCTAAAATCTTGGCAGACTTCAGGTTATAGTCCCCAAGAGCCTTCATCATGCTCAGAGGGGTTTTGTCAGGAGACGTAATCCAGTGTTGGGAATCAGGTCTGTGATTTCAGCAATATTCAAAGCCTCACGATCAGCGGATACATGCCGAAAAGTCTTTAATTAGGATTTCATGGCCACACTTGAAGAGAATCTTGATGTTCCAGTAATTTGGAGCCCCATTCCTCAATATCTTTCAGTAGCTATATGCCAGCCCCACTACTTGTATCATGATGAATGGCCTAGACTCTGTAGTTGTTGGAAGAGGGGTTAGACAGGGCTGTCCACTCTCCCCTTTTTTGTTGGCTCTGGATCCATTGGTTAGAGTCCTACATGGCTCCTTAGGCTTCAGAGGAGTGTGGGCAGGGGATACTCATGTGAAGGCCTCATCTGCTGATAACATCCTTTTATTTTTATTATCTCTGACCCACACTTATCACTACGAGCAGTGCTGGAGGATGTGACAAGTTGGGTTGAGGTCACGGGATTTGCCATTAATTTAAAGAAAACCAAGGCTTTGTTGGTGGGCACCCCGAGTGTAGGGTCACGACTAGATGATCTGGGTATCGAGTGGGACAGAACCTGTACGATATTCTACAGGTGATTCGCAAGATAGATGCAGAGCTGAAAGAGTGGGAACATTTACACATAACTGATAAGCTTCCCCTGGTTACTTTACTGGCTTCAGATGATCCCAGTTTTGCTCTCCCCGAGGAATGTAAAGTTTCTGAACACCTTCTTTACTAACTTTATTTGGAAAGGGAAGAAACCTAGGATAAGCTTAGCATGTTTACAACAGTCTAGGACAGATGGTGGGCTTCAGCTACCTGTAATTATGGATTTTGCTCTGGTGGCCATGTCTAGATATGCTATGGATTGGATAGGGGAGACCTCTAGGTATACAGATTATTTATTGGACCAATCCACTTGCCCCGGTTTTTCTCTGAATGCATTACTACATATGCCCAGAAATACTCTGCCATAGGAGGTTGTGATTAACCTCCTGTTATTTCCAGTCATTAAGGCGTGGAAGGTTCTAAAAGGGAAGGTTGGAATTGCAGTGGCGGGTGTCCCATTTTCAGAGGTGGTTGCAGAACCCATCTTTCCAGGGCGGTGGAGCGGGTAACCCCTACTCTACCTGGCCCACCTTGGGTGTCACAACGCTAGTCCCCTTCCTGGATCATGGTTATAAGATGATATTGTCCTTAGAGGACATCAATATTGGATTTCAAGATTTGCACATCCCACTGTTGCTGGTACCTTGTGTATTAGACATTTGTGGAATGTATATCTCTGCCTTGTCACTATGTGTTAAACATTGTTTTAATAAAAACTATTTGGGGAAAAAAATTACATTGTACCATTTAAGTGATTTAGTAGGGGTCCATAAAAATGAATGCATGTTAAAGTGATCCATTTTATTCAGATTTTTTATACGTATAAAAAGTTGTCATTTAATATAGGGCTGCAACTAACGATTATTTTCATAATCGATTAGTTGGACAATTTATTTTTTCGATTACATTTTCGGATTATTTAAAATAATTTAATTAACAAACTGGATGTTAAAAACAAGTAACAGAATAAAAAAAACATTTAAGAAAAATTAGTTTCTTGTTTTTATTTCCCAACCTGCCCCCCCCCAGTTATGCACAACTGAAGCCCAGGCTTTGCCACACGCCCCCAGATCATGCCTTAATACCCCCCTATTATAGCCCTTATACCGCCACCTGAATATGCCACTGTGCCCTCTAATATTGTGCTTATACCCCCTGAATGCCAACTCTGCCCCCGCATATATACCATATACCACCCTGATATGCCACTACTGCCCTCAATATGCCTTATACCCACTGATATGCACACTCTGCCCCCCGCATATGACTTATTATCCCCCAGATATGCCACTCTGCCCACCCCAGATATTTGCCATATTCCCCCATATGCCATCGTCCCTTGGATATGCCTTATACCCCCGGATATGCCACTGTGCCCTCTTGATTTATGCCTTATACCCCAAATATGCCACTCTGCCCCCCAAATATTCCAATCTTCCCCCGAAATATGCCTTATAAACCCCTATATGCCATTGTGCCCCTGATATGCCTTATATCCCCTGATATGCCACTCAGCCCCCCTAGACTTACCCTCCATGCTCCTTGGTGTCTAGTAGGGGCAGCCGGTGACCGTCTAGGCAATCCGCGTACACAAACCTCTGCTGCTGGATAGCATTTCCGCTGGAGCTTCTATGACTGAGCCCCAGAAGGTCATGTGAGGCCGGTGCTCCATCATAGAAGCCCCAGCGGAAGTGCTGGCAGTACCGGAGGTTGTATGCGCACATCGCACGGCCGCGAACCTGGCTGCCAGAGAGGAGCATCCAGGTTCCCTTTAGCTCTGCAGGGATCCTACTCTCTGGCAGCCGGCGAATGTTGTGCAATGAGCGCAGATAACCTCTGCTGCTGCTGCTGCCCAGTACTTCCACCGGGGCTTCTATGGCGGAGCACCGGAAGGTCATGTCACGCTGGTGCTCCATCATATAAGCCCTGGTGGAAGTGCCGGCAACAGCGGAGGATGTCTGCGCGCATCGCACAGATGCCCACCCGCTGCCAGAGAAGAGTATTCAGGTCCCCTGCATAGCTGCGGTGGATCTGGATCTTACTATTATTATCCGACCTTATAAGACAAGGGGTATTTTTCAGAGCATTTGTTCTGGAAAAAAACTCTCATCTTATATTCAATAAAATCGATTCAACTAATCGATAATGAAATTCATTGGCAACGATTTTCATTATCGATTTAACGATTTTATCGATTAGTTGTTGCAGCTCTAAGTTAATGCACCATTAATAGTATTAAGAATTGTATACATAGTATGTGTATTCTACTATTACCTTGTGCCTTATGTTGATAGATGGCAGAGTGTGCTAACCAGATCTACCTCTATGAGGTCTGCTCCACAATGAGGACGTCAACTTTCTCAGCTTGTCAACTAAAATAGGGTAAACAAATAACTATAGCGTTTGCTATGAAGAAATTCAAAGTTATATTCGCTAAATTTGTATGCCAAGTTCAGTAGTTAGTGCCTGTTTCTTGCCTATGTGTACTAGGAGTTGCTTACTAGAGAGTAAGGTTTTGGCGTCTTTTTTTGTTTTCATTAGTCTGGATTTTAGACAGCACATTAAATCAAGCCCATCTCTTTATATATGGTAATATGGTATTAGTGCTTAGATATGGTGTCAAATCTTGGTGCTCCAAAATGAGGAGGGTTAATGTGAAAGGGCTGTTTGGGCATTGTCCCAAGTCAGGCCTAGGACAGTTCCCAAGTTAACTACACAATATCACAAATATTGTTTAGTTAGGTTCTCTTAACTAATTTATCTAATGCAGGGCTCAACAAATCCCAGGCGCCAGGTTGCAATGGCGACTGATAATTCTGTCCTAGGTGTTTGTGAGCACAACCTATAATTGGGTTTAGGATCCATATCCCCTGCGGCGTTGCAGGGGACTTGGAACTTCCGGCAGCAGCCGGTGTCTGTGCGATGCAGACAACCCCGCTGCTGCCGGCGGCTCTACCCACCCTCCTCACTGAATGGGGCTGTCACCGCCCACGAAGGTCACTGAGTTGCGCTGGCCAGCTAACTGAATTTTATTTCGGATCAACGGGGACTGCTTCTTAAAATGCCACTCCTGTCAATTCGAAATAGAAGTGAGTCAGCTGGCACCGCTCAATAACTTTCAAGGGCAGCACCAGCATTGCTCAATGACCTTTGTGGGTGGTGCCAGCCCCGTTCAGTGAGGAGGGTGGAGCCGCCGGCAGCAGCAGCAGGGTTGTCTGCATCGCACAGATGTTTGACAGCGGGAATCCAGAAGAGTGCATATGGAGGCATACTTGGCAGTGGGAGGATGGGACGAAGATGGCTATGGGAGACTGGGGGCAAAGGCAAACTCTGTCCTCAAATTCCTATAGACATCTTTGTCACTAAATAGCTTCCCATAGTCTCATGTTTAGTGACAAAGATGCCTATGGGAAACTGGGGACAGAGTTAATTAATGGGATTAATTAATGGTGCTTTTTAGTGTGGGCAAAGTGCTGGGGCAAAGTGAGGGCTAGGGTAAAGTGTGAGACTGTGAGTGCTGGGGCAAAGTGTGAGTGTAGGGCAAAAAAAGTCCTGGCTCCTAACTTTTTTAGCTGGCTCCTAGATTTAAAACAATTTGTCAAGCCCTAATCTAATGAATCAAAAAGCAAATTGTATTATATAATATGTACAGTATACAGAATTTTCATTCAGTCCTGTTACCAAGAATCCGTGCAATATTGGAGGCTTAAGTGCAAATCTTAACATCTGTGTGTCTATATATCTATCTATATATATATATATATATATATATATATAATATATATATATATATACATACACACACATATGCGCCTGTGGTAATATGTAAAATGCATGGTGTCATGAGGCTTGTCCAATATGAACTATTAATTAATCTAACACCGTACTCGTTTTGACCTTATTTCAGCTAACCTAAAATTCAATAGGGTGTGCCCTCTTAATAATACTTCTATATATAAATGTTCTATGTTTAGAATCTAATAATGTGTATAACTTGCGGCTAGATAGCTTTCCCAGCATTCAACGGACTGAGTGATTCTTAGAAGGGATGTGGTTATTAAGGGCTGTTTTCTGTCTTGGGCACAGCACTAATGCGGATATCTGGTGCTCATGTCTAAATTTAGACGTTTAAATGACAGGGAACCTTGCTGTAACCACAGCCTACTGCAAATTTTTTAAAATGTGACAAAATATACAGAAATAGAAAATTCTGTAGTGATTTTTTAGCTGTATACGTAATTAATGTAGTAATTAACATAGAAACAAACAAGCAAACTTAAAAATCTGACTGCAGATAAGAACCATTTAATCCATATAGTCTAGTGTATAAATACAGTCCTTGGTCTTGTCTCACATTTAGGATAGTTTTATACCTATTTTCCACCCTCTACCACCGGCCCATTGTGTAGTGAGACACCACACACTTCCTTATGTTACATCAAATACTCTGACCCTCTAGTGTTTGATTCCTTTCCTTTACGTTAATGATAAAAAGGTTTTGTACCGTGTTAGCCGTTGAGAAAACAGGAGAAAAGTATAGTTAAAATGATACCATTTATTGGCTAACTGAGAGTTTGATTGCGAGCTTTCGAGACCAAGTTGTTAGGTCCCTTCCTCAGGCATTAATGAAGCTAACACAGACTTATCTAAATACAAAAGCACAATTCACACATTAACAAAGAGATTAGATAAACACAGAGGTATTGGGGAATTTGTTCAGCAGTAAATTAGTTGGACTAGCAGAGATCCAATGGACAGATATGGTTCAATCAAGGCATCATTGGTCAGTTCATTCCCTGGTTAGAGGGGCCATAAAACCATTAGACATATGCCAGATCCATGAAGGTGTCAAATGTTCTCAGGAATAAGTTGTTTGTAGTGAATTCGAATTGTGGGAGGATTAATGGTTGGTGATGTTATAATGGGAGATGAATTCTCTGTCTCTGTTGAGGCCAGTAATTAGGGTATTAAAATGGTATATTAGTTTGATCTCCCATATCTTTCTCTCCCTCTGGGTGCGGAACGATCCCATCAGTACTGACAGCTTCACATCCTGAATGCTGTGTCCAGGCTGACAGAAGTGTTCTCCAACAGGTGTATCTATTTTTTTCTGTTTGATGGTATGTCTGTGGGAATTAAACCGTTTGTGTAATGCTTGGCCTGTTTCCCCCACGTACATCGCTGTTGGGCATTTAGCACACATGATGAGGTACACCACGTTAGATGATTTGCACGTAAAGTAGCCATTGGTTTTGTGGTGTAAGTGTGAGCCTGGTATCTGTATTTCATCTGTGGGAAGGATGTGTGCACAGGTCTCACATCTCTTTTGTTTGCAGGGAGAGGTACCATTTGTTGTTCGCCTGTGAAGATTGCTCCTCACTATACATTGTTTGTGATTGTGAGGTTGTTTGAATGAGAGCAGTGGGGGATGTGGGGATGTGGGTTCATTCTACATGCTCCCCAAAATACACAAAGAGGGAAACCCCGGAAGACCCATAATTTCAGGAGTCGGAACTCTTACAGAAAATATTTCTGGCTGGGTTGAAAAAATCCTTAAACCCTTAGTAAAGGGATTGCCCAGTTACCTCCAAGACACCACCGATCTTCTCAACAAACTTACCAACATCGGCACAGTTCCTAAGGGCACCATTCTTGCTACCATTGATGTAGAATCCCTCTACACCAACATTCCCCATCGTGACGGTATAGCAGCCTGCCGCAAATACCTAGAACAGGAGAACCTAGGAATGGAACCCATTACACAACTAATACATTTTATCCTCAACCACAACTACTTCACATTTGGACAGGACTTTTATCTCCAAAAAATGGGGACTGCAATGGGCACACGAATGGCACCACAATATGCCAATTTATTCATGCCCAGACTGGAGGAGGACTACATCTCCACCTGCCACAACAAACCGCTGGTATATCTCCGCTACATCGGCGATATACTAATCATCTGGACTGGTAGCGAAGAGGAACTCCTTAGATTTCATGAAGGTTACAATGCCTTTCATCCCACTATAAACCTGAAACTGAGCTACTCCCGCACTAACATCCAGTTCCTGGACACTACCATCTACATAAAGAACAAGTCCATTCAGACTTCACTCTACCGCAAACCAACAGATAGACCAACCTATCTGAAACACAACAGCTTCCATCCCAGACATACCAAAAACTCAATCATATACAGTCAAGCCATTCGATATAACCGCATCTGTTCGGATCCTATGGACAGAGATAAACACCTCCAGAATCTCGGAGGAATTCATAAACCATGGGTACAGTACAAAATCACAGACTCCCAAATACAGAAAGCCATCAATATCCCCAGAGAAAACCTCCTGAGATACCAGCAGCCACAAAAAAGAGATCGAGTACCATTAGTGGTCACCTATAATCCACAAATGGAAGCCCTGCGTAAGATCTCAAAGGAACTACAAGAAATCTTGCACACTGATGAAAGACTTCGGACGATATTCCCACATCCCCCACTGCTCTCATTCAAACAACCTCCCAATCTCAAACAATGTATAGTGAGGAGCACTCTTCACAGGCGAACAGCAAATGGTACCTCTCCCTGCCAACAAAAGAGATGTGAGACCTGTGCACACATCCTTCCCACAGATGAAATACAGATACCAGGCTCACACTTACACCACAAAACCAATGGCTACTTTACGTGCAAATCATCTAACGTGGTGTACCTCATCATGTGTGCTAAATGCCCAATAGCGATGTACGTGGGGGAAACAGGCCAAGCATTAAACAAATGGTTTAATTCCCACAGACATACCATCAAACAGAAAAAAATAGATACACCTGTTGGAGAACACTTCTGTCAGCCTGGACACAGCATTCAGGATGTGAAGCTGTCAGTACTGATGGGATCGTTCTGCACCCAGAGGGAGAGAAAGATATGGGAGATCAAACTAATATACTGTTTTAATACCTTAATTACTAGCCTCAACAGAGACAGAGAATTCATCTCCCATTATAACATTACAAACCATTAATCCTCCCACAATTCGAATTCACTACAAACAACTTATTCCTGGGAACATTTGACACCTTCATGGATCTGGCATATGTCTAATGGTTTTATGCCCCCTCTAACCAGGGAATGAACTGACCAATGATGCCTTGATTGAACCATATCTGTCCATTGGATCTCTGCTAGTCCAACTAATTTACTGCTGAACAAATTCCCCAATACCTCTGTGTTTATCTAATCTCTTTGTTAATGTGTGAATTGTGCTTTTGTATTTAGATAAGTCTGTGTTAGCTTCATTAATGCCTGAGGAAGGGACCTAACAACTTGGTCTCGAAAGCTCGCAATCAAACTCTCAGTTAGCCAATAAATGGTATAATTTTAACTATAGTTTTCTCCTGTTTCCTTTACTTTATTAAATCTCTTTAATGTTTCACATCTCCACTCTGTTCTTTCTTCCAATCTGTACATATTGAGGTCCCTTAGTCTTTCCTGATAATTTGTATCCTGCAAAACATAACTTTAGTGAAATATTTCCAAATGTCAATATCCTTTTGAAGATGGGCTCTCCAGAACTGTACGCAATATTGTAAGCGAGGTCTGTACAGTGGGAGAACCACCTCACTCTTTCTTCCTTCTATTAATGCCTCACGCAGAAACCTGCTTTTTCAGTATGTCATTACATTGTCTGCTTACCTTCAAGTGCTTAGACATGGTTACTCCCAAGCCCTCTGCCAGAACAGTGTCCTCAATATTATATTCTGCCTTTGGATTTTTATTTTCCAAGTGCATTATTATAAATTTATCAACATCTGCCACGTGACCATTCTTCTAATTTACTTAAATAATTTGCCATTTGGCTTGTTCCACTATGAATGTCTACCCTGTTGTTGACCTTTTATCATCTTCAAAAAGACATACCTTACCTTTGACACCTTTTATAATATCGTTAATAAGCATGTTAATAAGTCCAAGGGCAGCAGT
Organism: Spea multiplicata; assembly: GCA_009364415.1. NCBI lineage: Eukaryota > Metazoa > Chordata > Amphibia > Anura > Pelobatidae > Spea > Spea multiplicata. The sequence goes on from VKOC01001872.1 coordinate 23,707, forward strand.
CCTCCTGCTTCCAAACCGGAAGAAAGGTTGCCTTCTTTGGCGATCAGGCCGCCCAGTATTCCGCTACTCAATGGGCCGGTTACAGGGGAATTCTTTGGTATCCTCAACCAGCCAATTTACACTATGGAGACTATGCTTACTCAGCACAGCCTGTCCATAGTCTGCATTAGAAGGTGCTGCGCAGGGATATGACATTATATTCAGGCACTCCGTGTCTTATAGGCAGATAAATGCAACGCCAACACCATCAACGACTTGCTTCTGTATCCAGGCACTCAACGATTGCCCAATCCATTCAACTATATTCCCCCCCCCCTTAACGCCCAATGATGTGCCAGGTACATCAGACACAAATGGTCAGGTAACGACCAATGACGTGCATGGCAACGATCACCTACTGAACTTCAATGGTGTCGCTGAAATGCCTCAATAGCGAGACATTAAGCGACACCCACCGCAGGACACGCTGTGACCACTCCGGAGAGCAGTCACAGCCGCCACTGCGAGAGTTTTATATAAATTAAGTAAGAAAAGTTCTGTAGATGGCCTCCACACCCTCTTGAGAACTCTGGCTCCCTTTGCAGGATTGAATACAGGTACTGCATTCAACCATGCAAGTCAGCGGAGCCCAGCTTTCTAATCACAATGTGATTAGTAAAATATAAAAAAATAATAATAATAAAAATAACTAAAAAATAAATTAAAATATGGTAACATTTCACAGTTATGCAGTGATGTCACAATTAGAGGAACCATCCAGTTCCAGCAAAATGTAAAAAAAGTAGTCAAAAAGAATAAAATGAAAAATAAAGTTTATTATTATGAGCAAGTGCTAAAATTAGCGCTGTACCTTCCAAAAAATCTTTACATGAAAAGGGTTAAAATAAAAGCATTTCGGGGCGTGGTCGGCTCTGAGACAAGATGGACGCGTGAGCCCGGAGCTCCGGCACACCCGGCCCGTATTATAGCTTTATTTTGCTTCTTTTCGCACGATGGGCAAAACAAATAAGCCACATTCTACCCCGAAGACGTCGGGATCGAGGGAACGGGGCTCGCTTGCTTCGGTACGATCTTATTTCACCGCCTCCCCGGACCGAGATTCGCGGGATGCTGACCACAGGCCGCCTTCTCCCGCCGCAAGCCTAGACAGCGTGGCGACTGGTGTGAGTGCCCGGAGACCGCGGCAACCTTCCCCGGGTCCGGCGGATCTTACCTGGAAAGAGAGGCTCGATTTACTCCCGACCAAAGCGGACATCGCCAATATTGTTGACCAAGCGACCAAAGGAATCCGCTCAAGCCTCACCGCGATCCAATCTGATATCCGCCATATTGGCGAGCGCGTGGCGACACTTGAGGACGACCAACCCCGAGTGCATGCGACAGTGGACTCCCTGACCTTCCATCTCCGAGAGCAGTCTAGCCTCATACAACATCTGTCTCGAAAATTGGAGGATCTTGACAATAGGGGACGCAGAAACAACCTCCGGGTTCGCGGACTGCCGGAGTCGGTGGCGCATGAAGAGCTCCCTGCCACTCTGAGGGCCATCTTTAACAAGATCCTAAACCGTGAGGATGCAGCACCGGTTGGATTTGACAGAGTACATAGGGCTCTCAGACAGAGGCCTTCTGACTCGCTGCCTCCTCGTGATGTGGTCTGCTGCTTGCAGGATTTCCCTTTGAAGGAGGACATTGTGCGGGCGTTTAGATCTCGCCCTACCTTTACGTGGGACACCCACGCCATTTCTGTTTTTCAGGACTTGTCTCCTGCCACGCTGCAGAACCGACGTGCGCTCCAGCCACTTACCAAGGCTCTCCGCGCAGCGAACATCCCCTATCAGTGGGGCTTCCCCTTTGCCCTGCTCGTGCGGAGGGGCTCTACCACGCACGTGGTCCGTCAACCCGAAGATGTTCCGCACTTCACAGAAGCTTTGGGTCTCCCACACTGTGAGGTTCCAGCCTGGGAGTACTCCTTCACTCCTCCTGCCAGCCTTTCCGATCCCGCCAGGGAGTGGTCCCCGAGGCCCCAGCGACCTAAGCGCCGACGACGCCCGGACGACACCATGCCCTGATGACATCTTTGCCGCTCTTTAGATGTGCAGTCTCACTTCTTCGAGCTGAGCTTCTTGTGGACGTTATCGCCTCCCCGCTCCGCTCTTCGGAGGTCCTGCACTGTCTGCCTCACCTGCTGGACGTCTCCGCATTCCGATCGTCCTTCTCGTCGCCTACCACCCGGCCGCGCTGGGCCTTTCTCGGGACTTTTCACGGTACCGTGAGTGAGACTGCGGGTGTGGGGTATGGTTGGAATGTGGCTCCCGCTGACTGGAGCATCCTCTGTATCGGGTGTTTCCCGTCTGACGGTTGCGGTTGGGGGCCCCTGATTGTGGACACCGTGATGTTCTTTTTATGGCTACGAGTGGGGTCGCTGACCATTTGACCATTTAGCCCTTCCCGCTTCTATGCTATAGCGGAACAGGTTTTACCTTCCGATTTTATGTTCTTCTGTTTTGGTTACCGCGACGGATCGACTCGTTTTTGATTTATTTTGCCGTTCTACATATACTTTCGACTCTCGCACCCGATCGTTTTTAGTTTTTAGTTTTTCCACACGTTCTCACTCGCACTCATTCACACACGCATATCAGCAGACATTATCTCTTTTATATATACAAGGTAGTGTGTCCTATTGCGCATGGCCCTCGTGGTCATTTTTCGCACTCCTCTCTTCATGAGTTCGCCCCGCCACCCTCCTGTTGCACTTGGTTCCTGTGGTCATGCCCTTCGTGTGGTTGTAGGGCCGGGTGTGCCTCTCAACCCGATGTGATTCCAATATGGTTTCATTCTCCACCCCCCGGAGCCGTCCTGTCTCCCTCCCCTGTTGGAGTGGAGTGCAGGTTGCTGACCAACTGTTTGGTCGATGGGCTCATTACTCGGTGCTTCGGCACCCAGGGTCTCATGTGGCTCGTGTTGTGCCTACATTTGACTCTAAATGTTTATGTTTATGTTTGGAAATTTTGGTTTTAGTTGTTTTATTTTTTCAGTTTGTACACTGCCTGGGTCTCGCTGGCCTCCGCTGCTCTCTCCAGATCTTCATGGATGGTCCCTGACTTAGTTAATGTCGCCTCTCTTAATGTCAGAGGCCTAAACAAACCCCAGCAACGTTCTAAATTGCTCCACAGTCTCCACTTACTCAAGACGCATATCGCGTTCTTACAAGAGACTCATTTCAGGTCTTCCCGGGAATTTAAACTTACGAACCACCGTTTTACTCAGGTGTTCTTCTCTAGCTCATCAGACTCCAAGACCAAGGGGGTGGCTATTGTACTTCATAAGTCGCTTTCCTTTCGGCTGTTGGATATCTGGAGGGACGCGGAGGGCAGAGCTATATTCCTGAAGGGTTTCGTGGGTAACTGTAAAATTACTCTTGGCACGGTTTATGCGCCCAATCGCGGGCAACATTTATTCCTCTGTCGTATGTTGTCTCAATTTGCGGAATTCCAGGAGGGTATAGCTATTTTTGGGGGGGATTTTAATTTGACCCTCGATCCTTCAAGGGACTCTTCAGCGCACTCCTCGCATATTCCCTTTACACACATTAAGAAAGTGAGGAGAGCCCTGCATGCTTGTCAGCTAGTGGATGTTTGGCGCTCGCAGCATCCTCAAGGGAAGGACTATACGTTCTACTCTGCTGTTCATAACCGTTATACCCGCATAGACATGCTTTTTCTTTCCCATCACCATTTATTACAATTACATTCGACTGACATTGGCATCCGCTCGTTTAGTGACCATGCCCCAGCCCTTCTCTCTCTTAAGTTGTCCCAGTCCTTTCGTGGTCCCTGGAGTTGGAGGCTTAATGAAAATTTGCTAGATAACCCCTCATCCTTAGCTGACCTTTCGGACCACCTCACTAACTACTTTAAAGATAATGTTTCGGATGAGGTTCCCTTCCCCACGGTGTGGGAGGCGCACAAAGCATTTATTAGGGGTCACCTTATAAATCTTGGTGCCACGCTGAGGAAGCTTCGTTTAGCCGACATTACGGCCCTGACTACTCGCATCCACCGCCTGGAGGTTTCTCATAAAGCTACGTTGGACGCATCTGTGTTATTGCAATTGCAAGCTGCCCGGGACCAACTGGCCTCCCTACTGGACGCCAGGGTGAAGCGGTCTTATTTATTGACTAGGCGGCAATTTTATGAGCTCGGCGATAAACCGGGCAAACTGTTGGCTCGGGCACTCAGAGCTAAGAGGTCGGCAGCGTTTATCCCTAAAGTGCGTGATTCTACGGGCACTCTTCGGTTTGAATCTCATGAGATTGCCCGCTGTTTTCATGATTTCTATAGTTCTTTATACAATCTGCCGCCGCCGGATTTGGATGTGTCCCGTCTCTTGACTAGGATGAAGGAGTACCTTCATAGATATTTGCCTCGGCGCTTAGATGTCGATGCCTTAACTGTCTTAAACTCCCCGATTACGTGTGATGAAGTCAGGGAAGCGCTGAAACTTACACCCTCGGGCAAGAGTCCGGGTCCCGATGGTTTGTCGAGTGGCTACTACAACCGTTTTTTCCCGGTTCTAGGGACCCCCCTAACGAAATTTTTTAATCAGCTTGCTAGCGGTAGCATCCCCGATCCTCATACTAACTTAGCACACATTGTCGTTATTCCCAAACCGGGCAGAGATGCGGATTGCTGTTCCAACTACCGCCCCATCTCCTTGATTAACACAGACTTGAAATTGCTTGCCAAGGTGATGGCGATTCGCTTTCAACAGTATATACCGGGCCTGATTCACCGAGACCAGGTCGGCTTTGTCCCCGGGAGGGAGGCCAGGGACAACACCATTCGGGTGTTGAATTTGATGACATACGCTCATGCCCATAAGCTTCCCTATGCGCTTGTATCTATGGACGCCGAGAAGGCGTTTGATAGAGTTGCTTGGCCCTTCCTCTTTCAGACGCTGGATGCTATTGGCCTGTCAGGGAATTTTCTTAATCTGATCAAAGCCTTATATTCTAATCCCACAGCTCAAATCAAGGTTAATGGTACCCTCTCCGATGCCCTTCATATTCGCAACGGTACGAGACAGGGGTGCCCCTTGTCCCCGTTATTGTTTATACTGACCATGGAGCCCCTTGCGTGCGCCCTGCGGGAGAACACGGACATTACTGGCATCTCCGTTGCCGACCATGTCCACAAGCTTGCCATTTACGCTGACGACATGCTTTGCATGATTACGCAGCCACACTCCTCCCTTCCACAGATTGTAGCGGAGCTTGACTCCTTCCAGGAGCTCTCGAATTACAAAATTAACTTACAGAAGTCTGAAATTCTGGGCATTAATGTTCCGGACCCGCTTAGGGAGCGCCTTGCACGTACATTTCCCTTTAAGTGGCGGCCGGTGGCGATTAAATATCTGGGTTTGATGCTTCCTGCGGATCTATCCCAACTCCGTCAGTTGAACTTTGATGCATTGCTTTCCGCGGTTATCACGGATCTTCGTAAATGGTCGGTTCCGCACATATCTTGGTTTGGGCGCATTGGAGTCCTGAAAATGAACATCTTGCCCAGATTTTTGTATTTGCTACAATGCCTGCCGATTTCTCTCCCCAGGGCGTATTTCAAGACCTGCCAGAGGGTGTTTCGTAGGTTCATTTGGGGGACTGGGAGCCCCCGGCTGGCCCTCGCTCATTTGATCAGACCCAAACACAGGGGGGGTCTAGGGGTCCCATGTGTGGAGTGGTACTGGATGGCGGCTCACCTACGCCGCATAGTGGAGTGGTCCTTAGAGGTCCCGAAGCTTTGGGTGCCTCTGGAGAACTCTTTCCTGACACATCACATTGCGGCGGTGCCGTGGCTTCCAGACCGTTATCACGCGTTGACGGTGTCAACTCACCCCACTATCACGGCTACCTTACGTGTTTTTAAGCGGCTGTCCTCCCGTCACCTTGTTTCGTCGTGCCCCAGTCCCCTTTATCCCCTCTCGTATAATCCTGCTATCGATTGCAATATTCGAGCTGGCCTCCAGAGTTTCTGTACACAACTCCGTGCTAAGCATGTACGCCTTTATCAATTACTTCAGGGTTCTCAATTTCGGCCCCTCAGGGACCTCCTGCGACAGGCCCCGCCCTCTTTCCCCTGTGTTTTCCTACACCATCAACTTAAGCATTTCGTTTCCAAGCTACTGCCGAATGTGCATCTCACTAGACCTCTCTCCCCTTTTGAAAACCTATGTGTAGCGACTAGCGAGCCCTCACACCTCCTTTCGCAAATCTATAATATTTTGGTTGATGAACATTGTAAAACTAAGCCGTTCTTCCTTAGCCTGTGGGAGAGGGATCTCGCTTTGCCTGTCCCCTTCTCGGAGGCGGAATGGGATAAGATCATAGTGCTGACGCATAAAGGTTCCATTTCAAGCAAGATTCAGGAGTGCTCCTATAAGTTACTTTCCCGTTGGTATAAGGTCCCCCAGGACCTCCACCGCTACATACCTCAGGTTTCTCCTCTCTGCTGGAGGTGTGGTGTGGATGATGGCTCTTATATCCACCTTTGGTGGGAATGTAGGGACGTCAGGCCATTCTGGGATACAGTGGGTACGGTGATTAGAGAAGTTGCGGATCCGGACTTCGTTTCTTCTCCGGCGGCTTTCTTGTTCCATCACAATCACTCTTCCTACGGCTCCTATAAGCGGTCCCTAACCTTTCACCTTATACAGGCGGCTAAATCAATTATCCCACGTTTTTGGAGAACCCCGGGTCCTCCTCCTGTACAGGCCTGGGTTTCTAGGGTGAACATGATCTCCCAGATGGAAGATTTGGTCGCTTCTGCCAATGGGGAGGAGTATCGGAATTCTCTCCGGTGGCTCCCGTGGTCAATGTTTCTCGCTTCGCCTCGTATGCAGGTCCTGGGTCTGGCGCAGCTCCCCCCCCCTGATTAGGTCCTCTCAGTCGTGGATTGTTATTAATATTTGATGGACTTCTTTTCTCGGTTGGAGCTACCGGTCTTATTCATGTGTTGCCCACACATTGATGTGGGTCGTCGTGTCTTTGACGAGGCTACCGTGCAGTGTACTTTTTCCTTTCTACTTTTTACACTGTTATGTTTTCTTTGTTATGATTTATCGGTGTTTATTCAATGTCTCCAATATCCTCCGCATTTCTCTATGCTGTTATTCCGCGGCACTTTCATATTTGTGTGATTCCTGACTCTGGTGTGCCGATTACATTTTCATGCGACCTGGTGCTCTCTGTCTTTGCACTGACCGCGGTCATCTACTCTAGGTCGTCCCTGGAGCATGTTACATCTGCTTGTTTTTTTATTGTGCACATTGCCTGTGTAATTTCTCTGTACGCTCATGTTTTTATTGCTGTGCATATTTTCAATAAAGGAGAATTGACTAAAATAAAAGCATTTCAAATACCCAAGGGGTGTCTCATTTAAAAACAATGAATGATTTCATGGGGTGAATTGGAGTGGCCGGGCTCAAAGATAGGGCATTGGCACAGACTGACCAAAATGGAAAAAAAAGCTACATTTTACCACCTAAACAACTCCATGCATGGGGGGTATCACTGGATGATAATTCTTAAATTGGCTCAACCTGGCTGACTTGGCATGATAGGAGTGTGATTGCTAACAGCAATCACAGTCCCATCATGCCTAGGTTCCAGCACGTACACATCCATGTCACCTGTCTTAGAACAGGAGCAAACCCTTCCTCTTCTTCCACCTAGTGATACTGGCTCTACCCAATCCACAGCACCTGGGAATCCTGCACCGTCTGTAGCCATGTCGGACGACCTCCAGACCCTATCCGAGTCGAAATAATGGTCTGATCTGGACAGTATGCTTTCAGATGCTTATGACACAGATATACCTGACACACCTGTGAATGAATACCCCAAGGTCACTTGTGCGGTTAATACTACCACTCCCATCTCTCTGGGCAAGCAAAAGAGGAAGAACAGTAGACCCCAAATCTCAGAACACTCCCTAGGGGGTCCTGGTAACATTCTAGCATTTGATGGGACAATCCTGCACAGAAAAGATCTCAAGCAATATGAGCAACATCTGCGTGATCAGAGGTCTGTTAAGCCTGCCACTACAGCTTTGAACCAGTGCAGTTCTGGTAACGCCCATCTGCACCCAGAGGTGCCCTGGGTACAGGGCAGCTTCAGGGCCTGTGATGCATGTACAGCCAGGAAAGAGAAAGTACGGAACCATACCATCGTGTCTCTATATCCAGCATCCAGTTCTGCTATGACCTATAACTGCACCGCAGATGACCTTTCCTCAGACTGTGTCATTGCCTCTAACGGAACTATGGTAAGAAAGGAAGACCTGCAGATATTTGAAGAAGCGCTACATGCAGGTATAGACCAACTGGAAGTCTCATGTAAACTCCACACTGAAGGTATAGATCAAATAAAACAACACATGGAAACCGCACTGCAGGCTTGGATCAACTGAATTAGACATACAAACCCTGTATTTGCAGATATACATAAATACCATATTTGCTTGATTATAAGACGGACCCCCAAAATCTGAATATTAATTTAGGAAAAAAAGAAAAAAACTGAATATAAGATGACCCTGTAGGAAAAAAGTTTTACCAGTAAATGTTAAATTTATGTAAACTCTTTTTTTTTTATAAAAGCTACGATTGAGAAAAATGTTTGTTTTATTATCCTTTTATTTCCAACCTGCCCCCAGTTATGCAATCATCTGCCCAGAAATGCCTTATACCCCTATATGCCACTGTGCCCCATGACATTCCTTTTAACCCTCTAAATGCCACTGTCCTCCATGATATGCCTTTTAACCCTCTATATGCCACTGTGCCCCATGATATGCCTTTTGACCCCCTATGTGCCACTCACACTCCAGAAATGCCTTATACCCCTATATGTTCTCTCTGACAGTCGGGGAAGGTCTGTGGGACACCAACAATTTACCCCTTCACCGCCAGACAGAACCAGCATTGTAGAGAGAAGGGGGGATGTCACTGCACCGGAGCTGCGTTGGCACTGTGGCTACCCAAAGCTGAGCTACACAGTGTGGCTATTGTCCTGAAAAGGACAATAAAGGATCATAGCAGCCCATCCCAAGCATCAAGACAACACTCATGTTAAGGTGAAAACACGACTCAGTTTATTTGGAAACACAGGTGGTATTTAACCCCTCAACATCCATTGACGGGTCAGGCACGTCACGCAAAAATGGTCACTTGACCAATGACGTGCCTGAAACGTCATTTCTTTAAACAAGCTTAGAAAGTGATCTACTGCGAGTGAAAAGTTGGAAAAGTTCCCCAGAGGGTCTCCAGACCCTCTAGAGAACTCTGGCTCCACTTGCAGGTTGACTACAGGTACTGCATTAAGCCATGCAAGTCAGTGGAGCCCAGCTTTCACAATGTGATTAGTAAAATATTTAAAAAATAATAAAAAAAGTGGTAACATTTAAAAATAATTATCAGAGGAACCATCCAATGTAAAAAAAAGTCCAAAAGAATAAAATAAATAAAGTTTATTATTATGAGCAAGTGTAAAATTAGCACTGTATCTTCCCAAAAATCTTGACATGGAAAGTTAAGAGTTACAGTAAAATCATTTCAAATACCGAAAGAGTGTCAAATTTAAAAAAAAAATGAATGGTTTGATGGGGTAAATTGGAGTGTCCAAACTCAAAGATAGGGCATAGGCACAGACTGACCAAAATGGGGGGAAAAAGCGCACTTCTAAAATGTGGCCTTTTAACCCCAAAACCAGACGAACCCATGCATGGGTGGTATCGCTGTACTCGGGAGATGTTGCTGAACAGAAATTGGGGTGATTTATACCTGGAGCTATAAATTTATACCTAAAGTACAATTTGTGTGAAAAAAAAATAAAATTACTACCTCAAACAGTGGCAAAGGGTTAAAATACTAGCATTTGAAATACCTTGGGATGTCTAGTTTTCAAAATTATACTGTTTGAAGTGGTAAATTGAATTCGTCAGCTTCGAAGATGCGAGCAGTAGGACCAGATGTAAACGTTCCAAGGTAAAATATGCGCTTTATCTCCCACACAACCCTACAAACCCATTCATGGGGGGTATCACTGTACTCGGGAGATGTTGCTGAACACATATTGGGGTCTTGTTTGAAAGTGACTTATACCAGGAGCTGTAAATCCATACCTGATAAAAAAAACACAAAATAAATTACTACTACAAAGTTTGATAAAGGGTAGTAGTAAAATTAGTGCATGAAAAGGGTTAAAATACCAGCATTTGAAATACCTTGAGGTGTCTCGTTTTACCCCAAATAGCACATGGGGCAGAATGATCAGCTTTGGAAAAAAATGGTTTTAAAATAGCAAAACGCTACTTGTACTTATTGCCCAATAACTTGCAGAAAAAAGCAAAAAAAACATTGGGTATTTCTAAACTCAGGACAAATAGTCGAATCTATTTAGCAGGTTTTTTCATTAGCTTTTTTTCGATGAGTAAAAGTTTTTTGGGTAGAAGTCAGAATTTTTTTTTTCAATTTTTCATCATATTTTTTTATGGGAAATTAGATAATATGATCAAAAATGGTATCTGATATGGTATTACCATATGTAACTTGTGTGCGTACCCTAAATAGGTGTGGAGAAAATTACATCTAAACACGAGCACCGCAAAAACAGCCTCGGTCCCAATGGGTACAAAAGGTAAAAACCAGCCTGGCCCTTAAGGGGTTAAACAGTACAAGGGGTTATTTACATACAATAGACACAACAAGTCACACAGAGTTCTCCATCAGGTCCTCCTTTGCACACAGCTCAGTAGGGGGCCGCTATTGTAGTCTGTGGGGAGGATGGTAAACTTCTGGCTGAAACCTGCTGCATCAGATCCAGGTGCAAATACTGGCCATAGAGGTCTCTGTCCTCTAAGATCCTGAACCCCATAAACCCCCTCCCAAAATGCAGGAACCACAAATATGTCTAAGCTCCACAGTCTCTTGTACTTTGGGAAACGTGGCACCCTGTACCAGGGCCCATAGTCTGTAGGAAGGAGGCTGGCATAAGGAAAAAAACCTTTGGCTGTGATAAGGAAAAAAATGTATCAGAAAATAATTAGCATGCCCAGTCCGCCATACACATTTATCAAGCTCTGCTGCATACAGTATATCAGTACGTTGAAGGGAACTGACTTAAACCATAGCTGCCAACTGTCCTGTTCTTCCCAGGACAGTCCTGGGTTTTGGAAGCTTGTACTGTTACTTTCAGTTTTCTGGAAATCAGTTGATGATGTCAAGTGAAATAAAAATACTACACCTGTGATTGTCTTGTCCTTAATGTCTCTGCCAACTGCTTCCGCATACCGCTACCCTTTCCTGCAGCTTCGGTACTTCTCTTGCCTCTTCCTGTTTTTCGTCCTCTACTTCCCGGTATCAGCTCTGTGAACCAGGCCACCCTGAGGACTTGCCTCTCCCCACACCCTCTCCCCCGATTAGTGGCTCTGAAGTGCCCAGAGAGGCCAGAATAATAGAGACACATTTGCAGAGAAAGAGAAGCCAAACAGCTTGCTAGTGCCCTAAAAAGCCTACTTAGCCATCTTTGCCATCAAACAGCTTGTCAGTGCCATCTTTTCCGCCATAAAGCTTGTTAGTGCTCTCAAACAGCCTACTTGTGCCATTGTTGTCCTACACAAACGGTTAGTGCCCCCAACAGCTTGCCTGGCCATCTTGGTCGCTAAACAGCTTATCAGTATCCCCAAACAGGTTGTTTGTGCCATCTTGCCCACCAAACAGTTCGTCAGTGCCCCTAACAGCTTATAGGTGCCATATTTTTCCCAAAGTTCTTGTCAGTGATCCAGCATGCAGGGAGAGAGTGTGAGAGATCACCCTGTAGGTTTATTTGAACAGTGAGAGACAGAGTAACACGTTTCAAATAAGTTTCTAAGTATTTAAGGGGACTTAGATACCTTGGGACCAAATGTGTGACTGGGGATTTATGTAGCAGTTGAAAAGCTTATGTACATAAAAAAAAACATAAAAATTAAGGCAAATAAGAACCATTTGGCCCATCTAGTCTGCCCACTGTACAGTTGGTGAATCTTAATGGGTATGTCCCATGGGGGAAAAAATATCTTTTAATATTTTATTAACTACCATAGCCAGTATGATTTGGATTGAAAGTGTTTGTTTAGTAGATTGGGACAAGATAACTGTGCTAGAACACATAGAAATTACTAATATGCAACTATCGGACTGTTTTTTAAGAGAGAAACACAAATGGATTTCTAATCTGATACTAGTAATAAAAAATGAGAAAGTATCCCATGAGAACAGTGTTGTTGAGTTTTTGTCTGTGCTAATTTGTCACATAACGACCAAGGGAGTAACGTGTAAAAGGCAATTCTCGTACCTATTAAAAAAATGTATTTTCAGCATAACAATCAGTTGAATGATTAAATTAGCAGGGGCATCCTAATGGTTTCTAAGTAAAATAAGAATCACTTTATATGTAAAGACACAAGTCTAGAAAAATCATGTATAGGTCACAATGACAATCTGTAAGTGTGTACACGTCCTTAACATAAGAATCACCTTGCAATTTTCCTATAAAATAAAATTAGTTGATTTCATTATGTACAAAATGTGCTGTTACTTTGTACTGAATGTGAGTTTTCAAGCAAAAAATGTATATAGTGTTCTCCTATATGGGTGACTTGAAGCCATATGTTTTCTGCCCTGTCTGGTCTGTCTAGTCTAACTGCTCCACTACTCTTTAACCTCAGACATCTATTTTTAGAGTCACCACACCCGAGCTTCTACAACTTCCCTGTTTACCTGCCAGGTAATTTAAATAATGCAGTCATTATTCAAGTGTTTGAATGAAGAGGAGAGTCTCTGTGACCCATAGGTTCTGCAGGCACTTGGAGTCTAGGAAAACAGTTGTATCCTATTGACAGCAGAAACTTACACGCAAGATCATAATTGTCATTGAAATCTCTTTCGTATCTGAGTAAATGCCCAATGAGAAACCTCTCTAATGCTTTCAGGAGTGAGGAATCTATACTACTGAGAGAGTCGATGAGCGAAGATCTCTGTTGTCCTTGTGGATTTAAGAGGAAGGGATCCGTCATGTAAAGTAGCTTGTTTGTGGTTCTCTTCTTGATATCCAATATATTTTCAAGAAGCTAGTGTCAGGATTGGAACACCAGGGTACATGGTACACTGTGGCTGGAGGAGGCAGTATTCTTCTTAATTAATGAAAAATTACCAGCAGTTGATTTGATGACCACTACAATCCATCATGCTGGAAAGGTACCTTGAAAATTCATTTTTCCAGGTATGTATCAAATGATGACATATGATGCATTACAGATTGTGCAGTCAATGGGGAGAAGAGAAGCTGAACATATGTTTTTTGGAGTGTATAGATAGTTCAGTTTGTCATGTGTTTGTATTTGCCCAGACCATATAGTTAAATCCCCAATAGACACTACAACGATGTAGTTAACAGGAGCTGTTCATTTTTTTAATGAATATGTTGTAATTCTGATACCTAGAAATATATTGACGGTTGACAATGACAAATATTGGTAAGACAAAGAAGGTAAACTAAAGGTGTATTTCATAGGAGAGATCGATTGGCATGTTTGGCTGGTAGAAGTCATGACCAGCCACTGGCATAGACCATGATGCAGACACATACTTGATGATATCACTTGCTATGGCAACATCCATTTCTGTAAAAATCATGTCCCCAATCATACCTGTTAATTTTCTCACTCTTTATACTCAATCTTGGAACCTGTACTAAATAAAGTAAGTAATGCCTCCCCTGTTTCATGGGAGCCTCTACAGAGTATTTTAGAAAATAAAAGACATAATTTTATGAGCAGTCAAGATCTTCTTTGTAATGAAAGGTTACTTAAGATAATTTTGTTAGAAAGCAAGTTAATGTCTGCAGTTTGGCAGTAGTTCTCTACTAAATGCTTTACAAAGCACTCACCCAAGAACAATCCAGGACGACTTCTATTTTGTTTTGATTTTAAGAAGACCATATAACGTAACATTCCAGACTGGCTACTTAAAGAATTGTCTGCCCTTTCAGGTAATCCACAGGTATAGGACAATGATAGTTGTGTAACCTGGAGTTGCAGATTCAGTGGAGGTGGGGGTTTTAGCAATGTCAAGTATGCGCATTGATGCTCTGTGACTACGCAATGCACCCTCAGTTTGCATAGTACTAGAATTACTAACCATTCTCATAGACAAAGCAGTCCTGCAGAACTTTCCACCTTGCTATTGTGATCAGATTTCCTTGATTTAAGGGAATAATCCTCTTGATTGACACTTCTGTTTCCAGGGGCATTACTTCAACCCTGTAGTGTCACCTATAATCACTATGGACTCTCTCTGCCAAGGAAATGGTACATAGTCCGAGTGATAGTCATACAGTACTGCATATAAATTATTAGCTTATAGGCTATAGTTCTGCTATACTTCATAACTAGTTACATTGTAAAATATATTTTTACTAAATATATATTTGAGGACTGAACCACAATTAAGGCATAACAGTACATCCCAAAGAACATGCACTGGTGGAGACATTTCATTGTCAATAAACAGATAAGACTTTCTTGCAACCGTACAATTTTCAATGTATTGCGTACTCTCTGATGACTTAAGACGGGTAAATGGTGGATAGCCCCAGGGCCAACTACACTTAACAGCTGATTGAATGCCCAGACTCCCTTTGATGCTGCTTAATGTACTTGGTAGATGTACAGCGACCAAGGAAGGCCTGGCCAGATCCTGCTGGGATCTCTGATCACCCCCTGCTGATTAATCACAGATTCTGTGGTTAGCAATGCGTGGCTGTAGAACCCTGCTTCACAATCAGTGTGTAATCAGTTACAGTGAAATGTTACAAAGTGAAAAGAATACGGGTGAATTGAGTTTCTTATTCATTTGGTATTGGTAATAAACCATTTTTATAAATCTATAAATGGTATAAAAAGTCATATCCATCTTTGAAAAATTGGTAAAACAAACATGAGCAAGGGAAAAACGGTAAAAGAAACATATGGTTAAAGTTGCAAAAAAGTTATTTTCATTATGGTGGAAATTAAGCTTGTGATAATGGGGTTATTGGGCTAAAAGAGTAAATGAATATGAATGGGAGTGGAGGAGAAAGACAAGAATTGTCATTGAAAGAGAACTAGTATCAGATATTCTGCAGTGAACACCTTAACTTGTCACCAATGCCCCCTCTGTGCATGTCTTTGTATTAAAAAACAAAGGTTAAAAGTTTTATATATATATTATGTAATAATGGGTTATAAAGGATGAATTTTGTTTTTAAAAAAATGGTCCTGTCTCCACATATGCCAATGCTGCCCGGATTCAGTGTTTCTTCTAAAGAGCAAGAGACCAGCCTCATGGTTAAAGGAATACCCTGACAGTGTGTGTTGCTGAGTTGTTTTCAAAGAAATCATATAGTCAATGTATCATTATGGTCAAATAAAAATGCAAAAGTTCTAAATGTTAAATGCACTGTAACTTTGGTGAAAGTCACACAGGCTCAGTAGATGGTAGATCAGATTTATGGTGATGGCTTAATGAGCACATGTCTTGCTAAATTCACAGGCAGTGATATACAGTTGCAAAAGTTCCTCTCTTAGTTTAGTTAATAAACCCCTTTAGTGTGACAGGGAGGTCTTTTCACTAAACATTGAGTCCCAAAATTACTTTTGCCAACTTGCATTTGCACTGCATAAACATCACACTAAACTTGCAAAAAAAGATAATGTTTATCCTATTTTAAGAATACACAATATTTGCTACAAATGTTTCTGAAATACTGCTCTTTGCTTTGTGCTGACCATGCTGATCTATTCATGCAGAATAAGCAGGATTTAAGCAGGAGGCAGGCATTCAGCCTATTCCAACATCCCTGCAAGTTATCTGTTGGCAATAATTATGATTAAAATTAAATTAAAAAATAGACTTTGGTCTCAAACAGTATACGAAAAAATACTTGGCAACCATAAAATTATATTTAACTAACAAATTCAGACATGTTCTTACCTTAACTATGTTCATGTTGTATATGCAAACTAGTATCCCCATTTATGAAATATGTCTACGTAATTGGAGATACTCCATAAATCGTGCTAATAAAACTTTGCTCTCTCTGCAGAAAAGTGTCAAAGAGGGGATGCTTCTGAAACAGACAAGCTCTTTCCAAAGATGGAAGAGACGGTACTTCAAGCTTCGAGGGAGGACATTGTACTATGCCAAGGATTCAAAGGTAATTACTTTGCTTATACCAACCTCCCTGTATAACCGTTCTGTCACACTATTAGTGCCTATTGATATCCATAGCACCGTAACATTCTAAAGCAATGCACATTAGGTTCCCTATACAATATATATTCTTGGCATGTCACTCTCTACCTTGGAAGTATTATGTGGCTTTATTGTATACATATAATCACTTGTTGAAAGTCTGTTAGTGCCTCTTATAAACCTACACATTGTTTCCCCCTCAAATGTATGTATATTATTTATGAACGTAAATGCTTTAACACACATTTTTTGTCCTATTGCCACAGTCTCTGATCTTCGATGAAGTTGACCTTTCTGATGCCAGCGTAGCTGAGACCAGCACCAAGAATATAAACAACAGCTTTACGGTAAGAGAATATTAACCTTCACATCCATATAATGTATATTCAGAGCCATAAGAATTGAAAGAAGCAGAAAAAAGAATGAACATGACAAGGAAAGATAATAGGATTGGTAGCAACCTAGAAACTTACTTTGACTTTATGAATGACTGACCTGATATGAGATATGAAACTCGATTGTTTTCTTTTTTCAATATTGTTCTTGCTTTTGCCTCGGTGTCATATTTGTTATCTCTCTTTTTACTTACCTACCCTTTTCATTTCACCATTTCTTTTCCATTCTGAAGTGGGAAATTTGTGGTTTCTTAATTCATAATAAAGGGCTACATCTGGGGAATTTCTCAGCCAGAAGGTGTAACGGCCCTGAGTAATGCATAGGTCGGTTATGACCATCTAAACTATCCTTGAAGAAGAAGCTCACTTTGCCCTTAATAATGTAAATCATGTCAGTAAGATGAAACCACAACTCCTCTGCTAACCTCCTCTTTAGAGAAATTAAGCTAAACCCTTTCTAGTTCATTTCTAACAACACCCTCCTACTATGTGTCTTCTTCTTTCTCTACCTTAATTGTTAATTAATATAATTTAGAACCCTTTAGTTTGAGCTTTGATAAACAAATATGAGGACATGTGATAATAATTGCAGGAGAAAGTGGCTTAAGTGGAAAAGAGTAAATGAATAGGGATAGGAGTGGAGAAGAAAGACAAGAGTTATCATTGAAAGAGAACTAGTGGTGAAGTATTGAAATGGTAACATGACACATTGTCTCTGTCACTATATAATATGATTGTCTCGTTTACAGGTCATTACTCCATTCCGTAAGCTGATCTTGTGTGCTGAAAACAGAAAGGAGATGGAGGACTGGATTGGAGCCGTGAAATCTGTGCAGAAGTGGGACCATAATGAGGTGCAAAAGTACAAATATATTAGGGGCTTTGACATTTATATGTTTGCAGTGGTTGTTTGACATTACTGCAGGAACCTTTTAATTAGGTTGCATGTGAGAGGAATAGATCTATTCTACAGCCCCTCTCTGTAATCTGTCAATTATTTTAATTTCTTACAGACAACCCAATTCAATATGGAACACTTTTCAGGAATGCACAACTGGTATGCTTGTTCACATGCTCGTCCCACCTTCTGCAATGTGTGCAGAGAGGCATTATCTGGTGTTACCTCCCATGGACTGTCTTGTGAAGGTATCTGAAGTAATATAAAGAATATGTTCTTAGGGAATGATTATTTTAAAATAAAAAAAAAACCTCTGTATTGAAAACAAAGGTAGAAGTGTATGTTTAGGTGATTCTACTATGATAGTGCCTCAGAAGGCCTCTGAAGGCATATGGGAAGACCAATGCACATGTGGCATGGACCTATCACTGGATGAGATCTACTTGGGGGTGCACTGGCCCAAAAGGCCCAGTTTGCTTGATGGTCAGTCTGGCAATGTTTACTAAACTGAAGTTTCCTTCTACCTCTTCCCAGTTTGCAAGTTTAAAGCTCACAAACGCTGTGCTGTTAGAGCTATTAATAACTGCAAGTGGACCACACTGGCATCTGTGGCAAATGACATAATAGAAGATGAAGATGGGGTGAGTTGAGAGGACAGTTATCCAGTGTCATTATATCCAGATTGTACTTTTCATTTTAACACTGAGATTTGACCCTGTACATTGTTGTTTAAAATCTGACATTATTCTGATCTAATGATCAAGAAGGACAGAATTTTTCATACCTGTCAATCAGTCCAACCTTCCACAAACAGTTTTCATGGAGATACTGTCATAGTATATAATAGTAGTGTGGTCAAATAGCTGCCAACAAACTTCACACACAATTAAATTGATGTATGTTGAAAAACAGTAACTTGGGGGTTTATTAACCTCTGAACTGCAGCTGCGCACCTCTTGAGAAGGCGAGGTGAAACAACTTGCAAGCATTAAATGAGTATTTCATTTGCTTTTTGTTGTATTCATCATGTGCTTGCAAGCTGTAAGGAGAAACAAAGGGAGAGGCTATAATCCCATGTAATTTCAAATAATAAATCCGAGCGTAGCTGGGTGCTGCAGCGGCCAAAAGGCCATGGTCCAGGTCTCAAATTGTAACACAAAAACAAATAGTTGTGCCAGCCGACACCAGCAAATCACACAGGGATACCCATAAATGTAAAAGAATACATTTATTAAACATCCGTGGACAGTAAAATCAAGGAGGGCAACAGAACAAAAACACAAACAAAAAGACTAAAACGCTTAATGTGTTTCGCACAAACTGTGCTTAGTCATAAGAAGCCTGTCCACGGACGTTAAATAAATTCTTTTTTGTACATTTATGGATATCCCTGTGTGATTTGCTGGTGTCGGCTGGCGCAACTATTTGTTTTTGTGCTTGCAAGATGTGATTGTGTTAGTCTATATAACATATCTCAACTGATAAGTCAGTGTTTAGTAAATTAGACAAAAAGATACCAATGGGAGTTCCACTCATATTTGCAATGATGTAAGTTTTACCCATTTATTTAAATAGAAGGCATTTCATTTAATTACTTCAATAAGTAAAAAAAAGAATGTCCCGGAATGTATGCAACATTTCTACTGTACTTCTCATTATCGCTGTGGAACCAAATATATATTTCATAATAAGACAACAATGACCAAAAGTCACTTTTTGTACTCTTAAACAGAACATCATATAAAGTATTGTGTTTGCCCAATTTTGGAAGAGTTGATAGTTGTTCATTAGTAACCTATTCTTGTGTCTGTTTCATCTTTACGCAGGTGACAATGCCTCATCAGTGGCTAGAAGGTAACCTGCCAGTCAGTGCGAAATGCGCCGTGTGTGATAAAACATGTGGGAGTGTGAGAAGGCTGCAGGACTGGAGATGCCTGTGGTGCAAAGCTATAGTAAGGCTAAGCTTTATCTATTTCTATCTCGATGTCCTATGTATTTATTATTTGATTCTTCTGAGGTGACCCACTTCTTTATAATCTTCTAATTAATCACCATTACCTTGATGAAACTGTTCAAGAAGTTCAACCGAGGTATAACCAATATTTTGTATGTCTAGGTTACTCCTTTTTGACAGTGTATATAGTTACGTTTTCAGTTAACTGGCACTCTAATATTTTCAGGTGTTGAATAGTATAGTTTGACCTTATGTAGCTCATTACTAAAATGCATTACTGTAGTTTTTAGTGTTGAAGTTCGTCTGTCATCTGACCTTTCTTCTATCTTAATCAAAGAACTCTGCAATAAATTCCCCATGATATGCGGAATTTACTGTATTGTCTAACACTTCACAAAAGTTATTAAAATACTAATACAATATATACAAATTACAAAGCAGTTGAATCTATAATATACCCCTGTGGTACCCCATTTGTAAATGTATCGGTAATTGTGTTGGAGGATGTTGATTTGGTGTTAAATGACAGCATTGGGAAGTGATTGAACTTCAGATAGGAGACAATATTGTGTATACAAATTATGCTTACCTTTTACAGGGCCATTTAAATGTAAATATGTTGAAATAATCCCTCAAGCCAAAAATGTAATTTCCCTGCTTCTTGTTAGTCATTTCACAACACTGTTAATATGAGAGACCTTCAGGAGTGTCTGATCTCAAATCGTATACTATTATACTGTACTTTACTAGTGTACTGTATAAACAGGTACAAAGCTTCATTTGTTGGTTACATGTTGTCTGACATTATCTACTTTTATTCTTACAATATTTCAGGTATTATTAATTGTTATAGTGTGTGTGTGTGATACTTCAGATACACCCCACTATGACATGGGGTTTAAATACATGTTATTCAAGGATCAATCTTTTGCACTCTTCCTTGGTACTTGGTATGACCTGGGTTTTCATATTAGTCATAACTATCCCAACTATTCTGCTAAATAGAATATTAAAGGAAGGGTAAATATTAATTTTGGAATTTGGATGATTTTAAGCATTGTCAATGGGAAACAGAGGTTTTTCAAAATGTCCCTATCATAAGTATTTCAATTTTTTTTTTTTTTTTTTTTTTTCAAAATCCAATGTTTATTAAGATTTTCAACAATTTCCATGGGAAGGGAAAAAGGGGTAGGTACAGAAAGAAAGAAGGGGAGGACGGGGGTGGGGGAGGGACAATCGAGAATACGCATGACATCATACAAGCAATTGAGCCATAAAAGAGCGTCAAAATAACAGTAACAACAAGATGAGTACAGTAAAAAGTACAGAGTACAGAGCAGGGCCAAGCAGGGCCCGGCTCCAAGCACAGAAAGCCCCAGTGGAGGCGAGCAACGGACATCAAAACAGCTGCCAGGCGGGGAATACCAGGCCACAGAGCCTACGAAACGCGTCGGGACAGATAGGACAACCAGTAATACCAAGTCGATGTATACACCACTCGTTGCCGCGCAGATGTGGCAGAGAGGTCCTCCAGCTCCCTGATCCCCTCAACCCTGGCCTCCCACTCCCGGACGGTCGGAGGGCATGTGCTCCTCCAGTGTAAGGGGATGAGACTCTTGGCCGCATCAAGGAGATGGCGGACCACAGACTTTTTATATCTGGAGACAGGGAGCGAGGTGTGATGCAGCAACATATGGAGAGGCTGAAAAGGCGGAGGGGAATCAGAGAGCTCCGAGAGTATCCGGTGGATCTCCTCCCAGAACCCCTGTATCCTGGGGCAGTCCCACCAGATATGCAGCATGGTGCCCACGCCCGCGCCACACCGCCAGCAGCTGTCAGAAGTATGCGGAAACATAGAGTGTAGCCTCTGGGGCGTACGATACCAATGCGTCAAGAGCTTGTAATTCGTCTCTTGTGTTTTAGTAGCTTTAGAACTCTTGTGTGTAAAAATAAAAATTTTCTCCCAGTCCGCGTCAGAGAGTCGTGTGTCGCATACGGTCTCCCATGTCTCACAGAAAGAAGGTCTCGTGGGAAGGGGAGTATTGAGCAAGAAGGAATAAAGCGATGAGATAGCCCTCGCAGGAGGACGCTCTCCAACGCACCATCCCTCAAAAATCGTCAGGTCCCTATGTAAGCCACGGTAAGTAGGAAGTGAGGAGATGTAATGCACAACCTGGTGATATGTGAAGCGCTCCGTCCAGGTAAGTGGAACTCCCGGCCGCAGCGCCTCCAACGGCACAACCCCACCATCACTCAGCAGAGCCCGAATCCGAAGCGGCAAGGGAAGTCCCAAGAACTCCAACCTCGCCAAATCACGACCCGGGGCGAAATCAGGATTGCCCCACAGAGGCAGCAGGGGCGAAGGCGACGTGGTCAACTGAGCTCCCAGCGCCGTGGCCCTCCACACTGCCAAAGTAGGCGAGAGGAATGGGTGTCGTCCCACCCCCAAACCGGCTCTAGGGCCCCACACTGCGTGCAGCACACTGCTATGCAACTCTCCTAGCTCCAAAGCAACCCAAGGCTTTGCGGTCGGACCCACTATGTTCCATTCAATGACCCGCAAGAGGTGTGCGGCTTGATAGTATTTGTAAAAGTCGGGCAACGCAAGACCACCCGCGGATTTGGGTCGAGTAAGCTGCGAGAACCTCTGCCTGGGGCTCCCATTACCCCAAATAAAGCGAGTCACAGCAGAGCGGAGGGCATCAAAGAAGTCGCGAGGTACCCGGATCGGGAGCGTCTGGAATAGGTACAACACCCGTGGAAGGAGGTTCATTTTAACTGCGTTAACTCGGCCCACCCAAGAAATATACAAGGGCGACCACCGTTTAAGGTCTGCCGAGAGTGTCGACAGGAGAGGGAGAAAGTTCTCCCGAAAAAGCCCGTCTACAGTAGGCGTCAACCAGATTCCCAGATACTTCATCCTCTGAGTGCACCACCGAAAGGGGAAACTAGTAGTTAGCGTCCGGACAAGCTGCGGGGGCACAGATACGTTTAAAATCTCAGATTTGGAGTAGTTAATCTTGAGATTGGAGAGTTCGCCATAGGAGCGAAATTCAGCCAGTATGTTGGGCAGCGTGACCACGGGATTCTCAACCACAAAGAGGAGGTCATCTGCATAGGCAGCAACCTTGTGCTGCACTCCATCAACCCCGAACCCCACGATATCAGGGTTAGAGCGTATAGCCTCCAGGAAGGGCTCAAGAGACAGCGCAAACAACAGAGGGGAGAG
>VKOC01001875.1:0-85725 GCA_009364415.1 Spea multiplicata
GCGTTCACAGGCATCGGCTTGCCTGTGTCTGCCGGGATCCGAGACCGTGACCCGCGACCCCGGAACCCGGCGTTCACAGGCATCGACTTGCCTGTGTCTGCCGGGACCTGAGGGTGCAGCCCGGGATCCCGTAGTTTGCCGCATACGGGCAAACACTTGCCGGTGCCGGCCGGGACAGCCAGTACACGCTGGTACAGAGTGGCTATAAGTGATGTGCAGACCCCATATTGCTGGCAGCATCAATACACAAGGGGGGCAGCTAGCTAGGTTTCAGCATGTACTGGCTGACTTGGCATGATAGGAGTGTGATTGCTAACAGCAATCACAGTCCCATCATGCCTGGGTTCCAGCACTTACACATCCATGCTATCACACACACTCATTCATTCATTCATTCATTCATATACTCATTCATTCACAGATTCATTCCCTCAATCATGCATACTGATTCAAAGACCCTCCCCACCCCCTTACCTGCACTGCAGCTCCTCGATGCCGCTCACAGACTTAAGCAGGGGGCGCAGCCTCCCTCTGCGTTCTCTGGTACTGCACAGAGGAACCGGAATGTGATGTCACGTGAACTCTGCTGGGTTCCGCTTCCTCTGTGCAGTACAGAAGACCCTCCCGCAGGTAAGTAGCAGGGCTCGAGGTGCAGAGCGCGTAAGATCGGTTGCCCTGGCTGCCGATCTTACGAGGGCCGCACCTTGAGGTCTCGCAGACCGCATTTGCGGCGTTTCTATTGGGGGGGGGTTCCTACAGCCCTGGGGGGGATTTCTTCATTATCGGTCCCCCCCGCATGTTACTGGGGGGGGGGATCTGTCCCCCCCGTCCCCCCCGGTTCCTACGCCCATGACTGCATGTCCCAGGCGTGGGGCGATATGAATTGCGCATCCCTGCGCTAAACCCGGAATATAGGCTGCATCCCCACTTTAAGTCTTTAAAGAAAAGTGCAGCCTATATTCGGGCAAATATGGTAACTGACAGGTCAAGTGAATAACGCTGATAATGTTGTTATGATGGTACCTGTCAGTGGGGGAAATATACTGGGCAGCGAGTGAACCTTTATCCTCAAAGTTGATGTTAGAAACAGGAAAAATGGGCAGTGTAAGGATCTGAGGGCCAAATTGTGAAGGCGAGATGACTGGGTCAGAGCATCTCCAGAACTGCAGCTCTTGTGGGGGGTTCCCGGCCTGCAGTGGTCAGCACGTACCAAAAGTGGTCCATGGAAGGAAAAGCAGTGAGGAGGTGACTGGGTCATGGGCGGCCAAGGCACATCGATGCACATGAGGGGAGTAATGGCTGGTCTGCGTGGTCATATCCAACAGACACGCTACTCTAGCTTAAATTGCTGAAAAAGTAAATGCCGGTTCGGATAGAAAGGTGTCAGAACACACAGAGCATCGCAGTTTGTTGCGTATGGGGCTGCGTAGCCGCAGACCAGTCAGGGTGCCCACGCTGACCCCTGTCCACTGACAAAAGTGCCTACAACAGGCATGTGAGCATAAGAACTGGACCACGGAGCAATGGCAGAAGGCCTGGTCTGATCAATCAAGTTTTCTTACATCATGTGGATGGCCGGGTGCGTCTCTTACCTGGAGAACACACGGCACCAGGGCGCATCCATGGAGGCCGCAACTCGCAACTTACAGGACTTAAAGGACCTGTTGCTATGTTTAGAGGTCTAGTGGAGTCTAACATATGTGTTAGAAATCATGCTGAAGGGCGTTCATGAGAGCTGCTGATCATTCATGAGACCTGATGAAAATATTTTTCTTCTTTTTTGCTCAATAGAGGGCATTTTAAACATTCACAAATGCCAACAGTTGGTTAAAAAAGAGATTTTGTTGATTTCTAATTTTCATTTCCAAATCAATTGTGTTAATATTCCTCTCGGACACCTATCGTTGATCTTCTGGGATCACCTTGAAATTCTCTTAGTAATTCTAGACCCCAATGTCATTATCTACCAAACGTGTCGCCTGCTTCATGCTTTATATAAACCTTCACATTCATCCATTTCCTTTGGCTCAAGGCAGTCGTAAAGATTACCTTTGCCTGTGTCCCTGTGCTGTGATCGCTGATAACGCTGAAAAAGGTATGTTTCACAATTCTACATGTTTGACTCAAGTGATTCAGGTCATACTTAACCCATAAAGGTCTACCCACGTGGCCAGCGGTACTCTGTGGGCTTTACAGTTGGTTTGCAGGGGACGTCACCCAGTGAGTCTATTAGTGTTAGATCCCATCGTAGGGCAGGAACCGGAAAGAAAGATTTGGAGAAGTTGCATTGGACTGGGGACAGTTGGATTTGGGATTCTACAGCACATTTTCTGCACCAGACAAATAAAAAAAAATTAATATTTTAATAATTAAATAATAAAGTCTAATAACGAAATATAAACATCAAAGAAAATCTTAAAATGTTTCCATTTTCTGCCATTTAACGCACAATGAAACTTGTCATTGTGTTCACAGATTAATAAGCTATATTATATATATATGTGAACATCTCTGAAACCCCCCCCTTTTGTTAAGTCGTTGCTTGATATTGATTTGCATTACACAAAGTTAACTTTTAAACCAAACTTCTGGAAACTGATTACACCGATCAGTAAAAAACAAACAAAAAAAACATGCGCTAGGTAATAAATACACTTCTGCCAAAAGAGTGTTCAAGCCCCGTTCAGATATGGGTGATACATTTGGTTCGGTTATCAATATGTAACAGACTTGTGCTAATGAACCAGAAACAATTCAGACACATTTTGTTTTGTTTTTGGCTGATTGGTTTCCAGACAAAGAATTTTGTTTCCTGCTCTTTCTGTTTTCAGACAAAAAGCAGAGGACATCATTTTACATTCGAAAAGGAAATTCATTGTCACCCACCTTCATTCACCGTCTCATGCTCTTTCACACCCTCTTACATTCTTGTGCTTTCACGCTCTAATTCATGTTCTCTTAAACTTTCATTCACTCTTTTGAATGTCTCCCTGCCTTCCTTACCCACCACCTCCTTGTCCCTGTATCAATGTTGCACAGGACTGTTTCTTCTCACATCTTTGGTGGGCATAGTTTTGTAAGACAGAGTCTAAAGGGTGGTGAAGTTTTCTTAGCGCCTTCTGGCAACTATACTGACAGTCTTCTAATCCTTCCTGGTGGAGGAGCTTAGTTAAATCCATCTCCCTGGACAGTACAGTTTTAAACCTATGGTTTTATTATCATAGTCTTTCTGAGATTATTGAGTTGGGTTTTACAAGTACTTCATATAATCTGAACGAACATACTTGAAAAATTGCCTTTGGTTCTACGTGCCTGGCTTTAACGTGCTGCACTAATTCTTCTCATGCTTCAAAGGTTTGGCTTGTCCAACTGCATGTGAGCTGAGATGGACCTTGGAAGAAACGTGAGGAATGTCCATGCAAATGGGTCACCATAATAGGCAAGAGTTGGTGATTGGCTTCCACCACTTGATCCGTGACGAGCCAACAACCTTAACATTGCCTTTATATTATATTGTGAGTTTTATCTGAATGATCTTTTCTTTCTTGCATGTTTTACTACCCTTAGGCAATGAACAAGAGGAATTTGACCAGGGTCACGGAGATCCATCTCTTGGGATTTCAGACGTCCCGGAGCATAAAAGTGGGCCTTTTTGTTCTGGTCTTTACAATGTTCTGCGTCACGATAGTTGGAAACCTTCTGATCATCGTGCTGGTTTCACAGAGCAGAAACTTGCACTCTCCCATGTACTTCTTCCTTACTCAACTCTCCATATCTGACATTTTACTCACAACAGATATCGTCCCTAACATGCTTCGTGGAAGGATGTCGCTTGTTGGCTGCCTTGCTCAGTTGTATTTTTTTGGTGTCTCTGAGTGTTTTGAGTGTCTTGTTCTGGCCGTGATGTCTTATGACAGATATTTGGCCATCTGTCACCCTTTACATTATATATCTTTAATGAGCCATCTGCTTTCCTTAAGAGTGATTATCGTTACTTGGATCATTAGTTTTTCTGTTCCACTAATTGAAACGGTAACAACATCTAAATTGGTATTTTGTGGACCAAATGTTATTGACCATTTCTTTTGTGACCTTTTTCCATTATGGGAACTTTCCTGCTCAGACATATTAATTGGCCAAATAGAAGTCACAATATTGGGTATCCCCATCATTATCTCCCCATTCATTGTTATTACAGTGTCCTATGTGTATATTTTCTTTACTATTCTAAAGATTCAATCTATTACCGGAAGACAGAAAGCCTTCTCCACCTGCAGCTCCCATCTGACTGTGGTCTTCATATATTATGGAACTCTCATTTCGATATATGTTCTTCCAACTCGAGGTCAATCGCTGATTGTTAGCAAAGTCCTGTCTTTGTTGTACACCGTGGTGACCCCAATGCTTAACCCAATCATATATAGCCTCAGAAATAAAGACATTAAATATGCACTAAGAAAATATGTGAAAAATAGAAGGTGACCCAGCTGAAATTAAACATATGTATATTTTTTAATCTATTCAATAAAATGTTGTTGTTTTTTTAATTATTTTGATAGTGCTTACTTATTATTTCTCTGGTTGATATTTCCTGCCCAGTAAAAAATGGTAAGTATGAGTAAGGCTAGTATCATTCTTCCTGGAGCGAGTCCTGCCAAATGACCCAGTTATGAGGCAACCAAAAACACATTTGAGAGATGACATGGGGGTTTTTTTTTTGCCTCAAACACTCCACAAAGGGTAGGCGACACTCGAACGTCATAGAAAGTGTTCCATGAACTCCATTCATGTGATATAAATCTCTTTATTCCATGTCAAATTTTAAAAGACAAGAGACAGACATGCTTCACGCGTTTCGCACAAGGTGCTTTATTGTCTGATCCACTAGACACACAGAAATAACCCAGAAATGCAATCAATAAAATCTGAATACAATTTGGGAGGAGTTTGCACAGCTGAGAAACATCAATGAATAAATAATGAATTATGTGACGTGAAACACTTACAAGAAGTAGTTAATTAAGTGACAAATAAGTCAAATGTGTGTGTGTGTGTGAAGTGAATAACACTGATAATCTTGTTATCGTGGCGCCTGTTAGTGGGGGGATATATTAGGCAGCAAGTAAACATTTCGTCCTCAAAGTTGATGTGTTAGAAACAGAAAAATTGGGCAAGTGTAAGGATCTGAGCGACTTTATATAAAGCTTTATATAAGCTTTATATAAACAGACAGAGGGACATATGTATATTTTAACGCAAGGTAGTCCAAAAGACCAACGCCATCGAACAGACTATGTGTGCATCATCTTGCTGAGGACGAATTCCTGGGCTGTGATTCCAGATGATGCTTTACAGAGGTATGTTCAAGATTAAGTTACGAGACTGACAGTAGAAAGGTATCAATCACTCAGGGATTCCCAATAAGGCTGAGGTGAGCTTACCAAGGAACATCAATCTGATCAGGGATTCTCTATGCTGGGGCTTCACAGATGGTTAGCAAGGGAGATGACCCAGTGACTCTCTTACTGTTAGAACCATTTTGTAGGCGTGATAAAGCAAGCAAGGAAACCAGAAAGAAGGACGTGTTTATCAGCAGGTTACGTTTTATGTAGGAATGGTTCATTTGCTCAAGGCAGTGATAT
This sequence comes from Spea multiplicata, assembly GCA_009364415.1. NCBI lineage: Eukaryota > Metazoa > Chordata > Amphibia > Anura > Pelobatidae > Spea > Spea multiplicata. The sequence continues at coordinate 5,643 of VKOC01001875.1, forward strand.
TTTTCTCTCTCCCTGTAGCGGGATTATGTGGCTCCAATCTCTTCCTCCTTGTTATCTTGGTTGAGTTGCTGATGGTGGTTCCACTGGTCAGGTAGGCTTTATTAGGGTCGGGGTGGAGAAGTGTGAGAACTTCAGGGCAGGTATTTAATACTGGGCTTGCCACAGCTAGACTCAAGCAGTAGATCACATAGTGAATGAATGAATACATTCTTCTGCTTTAAGCCACCACAGTGATTCCCCATTTAAGGGAACGAAACAATTGCTAAATATTGTTCAGGTCTCGAGTTAGAAGAAGTCTTACCAAAAATTACAGCTTAATTATATTAAACATAATTTGCTAGGCATCTCTTTCCCTTACATTAGGATTTCATTATATCAAACAAGATATGAATGTTAATCAATAGTCCAGTAGATTTTAAATTATTATGTATATTTTGGTCATATATCTGCAGGTTGAAAGTATTTTCGTCTTATAGGAAGACTGGGAACCTTACAGGACTACCTTATGCCACAATATGTGGACCTTCTAAATAGACGCGGACAACCCTGATGTTCTTGGTGCCAAGGGTGATGATTTCTATTTTTATATTTGTCCATTGACAATGTATAATATTAAGATGTATTTACACTTTTTAATGTTTTGGGGGGTTTTCACTTTTTTCAATTTTTTTTTCCTTATTGTTTTTCTTGAGAGCAGCATAGTGTGATTAGAGGTCACTTAGGGTCTTTGTAGAACACATAGATAATCTTAGAAATGTCAGAGTTGCCCATAATGAAGTTATAATGACATCATGGAGTCCCATTAAATGCCTGTTTATTTATTTGTAAATAGTTTCTATTTCTTATTATTATTTTATCTTTTTAAAAAAACATTTCCCCCATTTTTGAAGATGGAGAAACTTTTTTTCACCTTGTTCACACTATGATATCCCTGCTTGCAAATAATACATTAGTCAGAACAGTATACGTGATCATCAAAAATGGAGTCATCAGCATACCAGGGACGTTTGTGGTCCTGGCTACCCAATGCCCTCCCTCTTTGGAGTGGGGGAAGTGGCTTGGTGAGGGTTGGGGCTAGCCACTCAAGGGACAAGGCTAGCTGCATATGTGGCCCTAAATAACTTTCATTTGAATGGACGGTGGAAAAAAAATTGGATGAGAAGTGGCAAAATCTAAATGCCTCTCTGCTCTTTGGTTCTTGACTCAGACTGCTGTTTATGGTCTTCTGGTATGGACCTGGCTTGCTCAACTATGTCTTCTTGCGCCCTGCCATAGGGCTTCCAGCCATGTGTCCTGCCTGAGGGTTTCAGATGTGTACCCTTCCTGAGTGCTTCCTGCTGTATGCCCTGTCTGAGGGCCTCATGTCATGTGCCCTGTCCGTAGGCTGTTAGGCCACAGAAAGCAGGACTCCGCCAGTAGGAACGCAGCCTCTATAGTTTTTCCAAACCGTGGTTCCTGTTCGAGGTCCGTGCCCCTATCCTGCCAATTTGCCTGTTCAGAGTCCTTATGCACACTGCAATACAGGCTTTATTCCATATATTCAGCCTAGTGTGTGTTTCTCTTAGCCTGTCTGGTACCTACCTGACACATGTCATGCATCGTTGTGTACAAACAAAGTCCCTGTTATTCCCTGCATCTAGGCTATTCCTTGACTCCCTTGTCTGGGTCATGATACCCACTTGTGGACCAGACATTGAGCACCCTAACCCAGAGTACCAGGGTCTCAAGGTGAAACCTGAGGAGTTCCCAGGTATGGTCTGCAGAGTCTCTTGTCTGCTAAGAGATCTTTCTCACTTGTGTCAGACCTTACTTCATTTGAAATGAATATGAGGAATGCCTGAACCGACATTCAGTCATTGAATTTTTATATTATTTTTTTAAACATTTTTTTTTGTTTTTCTTTCATGGCTACTGTTTTCCAGTAAAGAATAAAAAGCAAGGAAAGCACATACAATGAAATTTGCAAATACTGTAACTTCACAGATATATTGCATAAACATAAAAAAATAAATACAAAGACATTACACGTTACTTCATCATCTCTTATGTCTAACTAGCTATGTATGTAATGCCTTTTTTACAACTACAATCACTACAGTAGAATGTAAACAAAATATATATATAAAGAACAATGAAGGGGTAACCAATAAGCACAAAAAAACATGAATCTTCCAGATTTGATCTCATATCACAGCTTAGTCAGAGGATGGCTACCTACTTTTTTCGTCTCCTTTTAAGCGGTTACTGACACTCACGGAAGGACGAGGTATAAACACCACAAGGAGAGCTCGGAGCTCAACCCAAGGAGGAACCATGGTGCAGAAGAGTGACAGGCCTTTGTTAATGGTCTGTAATCCACCTGTAATGATTGTGTTTTTGTTGAAAGCATATTAATTCCAAGGTGGAAGACCTTTGTGATTCCCGTTCACATGCACAGACTTCTGCACATTTCAAGGACTGGGCTCTGTGTGGGGCAGATTAATTGAGTGGATTCCTTACATTTTGGGAGAATGACTTGAGTGCAGATTGATTTTAATTACTGATGCCAACGGGGTCTGCATAGACAAGAGAGGGCCCAGGCAGTGATGCAGAGCAGGGCTAGGCCAGGGGGTCATGTAAAGTTCATAGCCCTAAGTAAGCAACCAGTGACAGAGGGTATATAAGGTTAGGAAAAGGGGGTTCTGTGCAGATACATGGCAAGCTTACGGGTGCACCTTTTATGTTCACAGGTTGCGTGGCATTGGTGTCTGTGTGATTATTTGGGGGCATTCCAGTTAAGGCAATTGCTGTACTTGCCAATGTCAATTCATGATTTCACATAGTGGGGAAGTGCTGAGGGGGTAACCTCAAGCAGACCATTGGTCACACACCACAGAGGCCAGTGATTTATCAGTTAGGTCACTGGGGCAACTAAGATTTTGGTGGCTGCAAACTACCTTCATGAAGCATGAAGTCTGACTCAGGTTTGTTGCCCAACATGCAAGATCGACCTATTGCTCAGGGCTAAAACACTCAATAAGCAAAAAGAAACCAAGCAAAACCATGAATTCTTCCCTTCCACGTCTTAAAACTATTCCCCTGGCAAATCGCCTCTTGGCACCTGCTTAAACCCCTGTTCACGTAACCTCTGTCACTCTTTACCTAAACTGGTTCCTTTCCAGTTTTTCTTGGGTGGTGAAAATTGAGAAGAGCACTAACCACGCACCTCAGATGCTCTGTGTATGAATAACTCTTTGTGCCCCTCTTATCCAACATTAAAGGCACACTCCAGCCATCATGTGCTGTTTGGGCTTGCTAGAGAACACATCTCCTGCCACTTATTTTTCACCTGTAAGCACCAGGGCTAATTTGGCAATGGTTCTAGGTGAATCTAATAAGGCCCTCTTGGCTTATGTGCCAAACGCTTTCCCGTTGAATTCATATGAAACTTCATAGATCTAATCAGTTGGACCATGAGTGAGTTATTGTGTTATAGTTCTGGATCTACAACATTGTGTATTTTCTTTGTTTTTCTTGAGCTACATTGAAGCTCTATAAAAGTACTTTTTTTGTTTTAGCAAGCATCATTTGTTGAGAATGATTCCTGGGATGCTGGAGCGTCCATTTAAGTAAGACAAGGATCACCACTTGTGTTATTGTATTATAGTTTGTGAAAAGTTAGCATTAAAAAAAAAATTCAAAGAGAATCTATCTACACAACTTTTTGTTCTCAAAGGAATTAATAACTTTAAATCTTCAATCCACTCTTACAAGTTCCCATGGCACGTAAAAGTTTATACGTATTCACCTAGACCGCCTAAATCCCTAAAGCCTCATTAAACCCAACGATTAAACTAGTGCACCCTTCCTTGAAGGAGAAGATATTTATAGTTTCCATTCTTTATGCTTGGTCTTAAGTTAAATGAGGAGTGAGGTGACCAAATGTGTTGCTGTAAGAAGGTAAAGTCAATGCGTGAAGACCAAGAGGTTTTACTGAATGGCAAAGGACAATCATATGACTGAGCTAACAGTTCTTACTAGACACCTCGGAGTCTAGTAAGCATCCTGGACATTGATTCTGTAAGTAACACTTCATTTCTTCTAGATAAATTCCAAGTTAAGTAGAAGAAAAGCCGGTGTTTGAAAGAGAAAGATTAAAAAAAAAACAACGCGACTATAGTGAATAGATAAATCGATTAATTCACTGAACTATGCCACAAAATTATTTACCGTATGTAGGAATAATATATTCTTAATGTTAAAAATGTATAAAGAAAATAATAAATAAGTAAAACCAACTCCTGAGTTTTTAATTTAACATTTTTTGCTGATACAAAAGTAGTATTTACATCTTTCTTCCTGCCAGTCTGAGGGCATTCCATGATAAATAGAAATATTTTCATTAGTGAATAGTGACATAAAAGCAGTGGTGTTTAGGTAAAACACTACTACTTCTACTACTATAATTACAACTACTACTGCTAATATATTATTATTATTATTAGTAGTAGTAGTAGTACTAGTAGTAGTAGTAATAGTAGTAGTTGCAGTAGTAGTAGTAGTAGTTGTAGTAGTAGTAGTAGTATTCAATTAATAATTTTATATTTTTTAAATACTGCTACTACTTCTACTACTAAATATATTTATAATATGTTTTTACTATTACTATTATATTATTATTAATTAATAATTTTTTTATTTATAAAAAATAATGACAATAATATTTGTATTTTTGTATAATGTAATGGGTTTAATATATGTATTATTATTAAGTTAGATAAAAAATAAAATAATAATATGTTGTTTTTTTAACAATAATTGAAGGGCAAAGATGTGCCTAGAAAAAAGGCAGATTTATAATAATGTCCCATTTGAACATAAAATGGATACCAGTGTAACAGTGCGAGTTCCCTGTTCTAAAAACTACTGGTTTAAGGGCTCAAGTGTTTAGGATTGATAACTCCAGTAGATTTGGATAAACTTTTCTTCGGGATAATGCTAGGGTAAAAGAAAAATTATTTATGGATGAAAAAAAATCTGTCTCAGCAACTCCCTCCTGATGTGTTCCATATAGTTATTGGGCCATCAGGAGTTGGACACTATGTTTAACCCCTTAAGGACAATGGACGGTCCCTAAACCCATTGAAAACAATGCATCTTGTCATTAAGGGGTTAACAAAGTGAAGTGGATTTGGTAGTCTTAATACAGCACAATACATAGGGAATCAGTATATTTAATAACTAGCCTTTCCACCACAGTAGACTTTAGAGTTTTTGCTAATGGAAATACTTTTTTATTTGTTTATTAAGTGTAATTACTTCATTAACCCTTCATTTCTCTTGTATCTGTATGTCAATTGCTGTATTGTACTTGTCGTTATCTCTTAACATTTTCTTCTTGTACAGGGCCGCGGAATCTGTCAGCGCTTTATAAACAAAGTATAATAATAATTACTGATAATAAGTTGTATGTCTGTATGTATTGTAGGTCATTGTCTGAGGTCTGTAACTCATATGAATGGAATCATCCATTTTACAAGCCATGAAATCATTTTACTATGAATAATAAAATATTGCAAATCAAATGTTCCTTGACTTGTAGAATTCTGATTCTCAAAAAATTGGATTGGCAGAGTTTTTCAGCGTGTTACAGATCTCAAAGAGAGCCGTGTGTCTTCAGAAAGCATGAAGCAGCAGTAGTTCCCCTGAACCTTGAAGTATATCGGGGTCCATGGAGATGATACCTTCTGAGGAGCTGGGAGACTGAGCCATCATCCATGGCTTACATTCCTCTTGGACTTTGGTACAGGGCAACCCCTTGTTCCTCTCAATTGTAAAGCATCTCAACTGAAATCTCAACTGATAGTTAACGCCTTTCTCTAAAAGCTTCTATTGCTATGCAACACATAGATAGAAAATTCTGAAGACCCTGTGTACTCTGGGACTAATGCCACAATATAAACTTTTGTGTCCGGGGCATACTGTGTGATATTTAATAATTTGTTATAAGTCTCTTTATTTTTCTCAACTTTTTGGTTAAATCCTATGGCATTTTCTATTTGTGACCTCATATTACATGCAAATGGCAATGCGTGGTAAGTTTAAAGGTGTCTTGAACCGTTACAGCTTCGTAACACATCTGTCATCGTCTTGATCACAACCATTGTCCCCAACATGCTCCACATCATACTGATTGAAGGTATTTTATTACCAATGATGGGTCGGTGCTTAAACAAAAATCACCCTCATAGTTAGTAACATCTGTGGCAGTTCTGTGAACATTCCTAAAGTACCTTCTCTACATCATGGACCATAGTAACCAGTCTCCCATGTTTCTTCTGTCACCAGAAAATGAAGAAAGAAAACTATACAATGATTACAAAGATTTTTCTCTTGGGATTCGAAAACCTTCACAGCTTGAAGTATTTATTTCTCATTGGAATCTTTCTAGCTTATTGTTTGGCCGTTTCCGGGAACGTCTTCATCATTACCTTGGTGTCAACATGCAGGAAGCTTCACTGTCCCATGTACATCCTCTTAACACAGCTGTCTTTCTTAGACATCTTGTTGATCACAACCATTGTCCCCAACATGCTCCACATTGTACTGAATGAAGGTATCTCAATATCATTTATGGGCTGCATTACTCAATTTTGTTTCTTTGCGGGTTCAGAAATGACTGAGTGTCTACTTCTAACAGTGATGTCCTTTGATCGGTATTTGGCCATCTGTAGCCCACTGAGATACACATCTATCATGGACTTAGTGCTTTGTACAAAGTTAGTGGTTTTGTCTTGGTCATTTACCTTTGTAATGATTCTGATCATAGCTTTGACCATGTGTACCTTACATTTCTGTGGACCACATGTTATCAACCATTTCTTCTGTGATTTTGCCCCTCTTTTAGATCTTTCATGCACAGATACATCTGTGGTACAAATGGAAATTTTTTTTATGTCTGTACCTGTACTCGGTTTACCTGTAACAGTCATTATAATATCATATATCTACATTATCATTACAATCCTAAAGATCCCCTCTATTACAGGGAGACAAAAAACGTTCTCCACCTGTAGCTCTCATCTGACTGTAGTTTCCATATATTATGGGACCTTAATTGGCATTTATTTGTTACCACATGAAAGATCATCACTGGCCACAAACAAAGCTCTGTCTCTTATGTATACTGTGGTGACCCCATTGCTTAACCCTGTCATATACAGCTTGCGGAACAAAGATATCAAAGTTGCAATTTTAAAAATAACCAATAAAATGAATTGACTATGGCATCCAGTTCCACCATGTTTGCTATAGAGCATACGTCACATGACCCTTTTGAACTCCTGTAAATTAATTAGGTAAATTAGGTAAATCTGAGTCTATTGTGGTACATGACCCCACTGTAGTAGCTCAGTAGCTTGCACACAGGCTGAGGCTACACCAGTGTTAGAAAGATGTGTCATGTTTGTATGTTAGTGTGTGTATCTAGGTATGTTAGTGTGTGACAAGGTAGGTCAGTTTGTGTGTCTAGGTATGTTAGTTAATGAGTGTAGCTGGGTGTGTTAGTGTGTGTGTTTGTGTGTGTTATGGTGAGTGTATAGGTATATGTGTGTGTCTGTTAGTGTGAGCTTCTATGCATATGTGTGCATATGTGTGATTATGTGTGCTTGTATGAGTGTCAAGGTGTGTTGAAGTGTGTGTGTATGGGTGTGTGTTAATGTGAGGGTCTGGGTAGATGTGGGTGTCTGTGTATATGTGTGTTAATGTGATCGTCAGTGTGAGTAGATTGGAGCATAGTGAGGAGAGGACCTCATCGGAAGTTCCCGCCGGGTTATGTCTGTGGAGATGTGGACAAAGATAGAAGATTGAAGATAGCAGATTTATTATGGAAGAGAGAAGAGAAGGAAAAAGGTAAAAGATACAAAAGATGTGATTGACAGAAGTGACCGGCAGAGAAGGTAGAGCATTATTTACAGTTGAGTGTGGGCACCGAAATTGGTTTATGGTTTCTGCTAAAAATAAAAGCAGAAGAAATATACTTCAGGGCCTGTATACCTTTATATATATAAAAAAAAGTCCACTAGGGGGCGCTCGTGTGTTCCATTCAATGCAAAATAAAACAAAGAGAAAATATATATAGTGTAGGAGTAAAACAATGTGTTTTGCCCTGCGTGTCGCAGATTTCCCACTCACAGTGTATTGATGGAGTTCAGTGCGTCATGGAAAGGGCCTTGAGGTCCATATGCCGGGATATAAACCGAGAAGACAAACCAGAAAAGGATCCAATAGTGTGTTATGTATATGGTGCTGGATACGCAACAAGTGGAAATATACTTACACTTAAATAAGTGTCAAGATGCTCGTAATTTCTGGTGGTAATCTGGTCGCGTCTGTATATCCTTCTGCTTTAAAGAGTCCAATGATGAGATACCAATGTGTGTGTGGTGTCTAAAAACCAACCACTATTCACATATAAGGTATATTGAAAGAAATATTTATTCTAAATTAGCAGCCAGCTGGATACATATCCACTGCAGCTTTAAAAAGTATTTAAAATATCATAAAAGTGATAATACAAATAAAAGTACTGATAAAATAAAATTATATCATAAAAAGTCCTTGAAAAGTCACTCAACGCGTTTCGCCGTATAAGGCTTCATCAGGAGTAGTATTTTCTCTGAAGTGAAGGTCCTTTTAAATGTTTGTTTGGCGCCATCTACTTGTCTTCCGTGTTGTGGCGTCTGACGTCAGCTGGACGATTACTTCCGGATTCAGTTCATTCATTGACATGCCGGGGTCGCTGCCTTCAGTGAAGCTTGGATACCGATCGGAGGATTCGTTGCACCGTAGGATTAGAGGTAAGTGTGAAAGCAGTGTCACTGTATTGTTATCTTTTATATTGCAGGCTATTCCCGCAGAGAGAACATCGTGATCGGTATTACTGCCGATGTATGCGGCTGTTACGGAGATCAAAGGGTGAAAGTATCGGGGCAGTGAGGCGGTGATGTTTGCCGAAAACGAACAGTGAAACGAGGATACAAAGAAATATATATAAAAACTGAGATCTAGAAGATGAAGCATGGCCTGATAATAGAAGAAGCCTGGTGTATATGAAATGTGTTATGCTGGTATATATACCAATACATAAATGAATAAATTAAAATGGATATATATAAATGAGCATCATGTGATTATATGTGTGTATTGAAATAAATAAACTGGATCTATGAAGGGAAAAAGACTTTGAGGCTGGTTATTGTATATAAATCCTATATGTATAAAAAAAAAAAATTGTTATATATGAACTAAGATGTCCAGCTCCATATTTAATCCCCCACTTTTAAAAGTTTTTAATTTAAATATCCATTCTGTCTCCTTTTTAATAAGGCTCTCCGTTGTATTGCCTCCCCTCCAATGTTTGGGTACCCAGTCTATGCCTATGATTTTAAATGTGTCCTGTGAAAAGAGAGGGCAAGCATTACAGTGTCTGGGGACGCTGTGTTTGAGATTTTTATTCCTGATGTTGCCCAGATGTTCTAAGGCTCTCTCCTTAAGTGGTCTGGTTGTCATTCCCACATACTGCAGGCCACAGCCGCACTGGAGCAAGTATATAACATTTTTGGTAGAACAGTTTATAAAATGTTTAATCGTGTATGTTAAACCAGTTGTATGTCCTGTAAAGTGTTCAGTTTTTCTGGGTAGTGGGCCACACATTTTACAGTGGCCGCATTTGTGGAAGCCATTAGGTTTGGCCCCTAAAAATGTACATGAAGATATATTTGGCTTTGGTTTAGAGAGTACACTGGGGGCAAGTATGGTTTTTAGGGAGCCTGTTTTTCTAAAGATGATTTGTGGCTTGTCAGGTAGGACTGTCCCCAAAATTTCGTCATTTTTCAATACATGCCAATGTTTATTGAATATTCTTTTTATCTGGTTGGCATGGGTATTATATTTCGTGAAAAAGGAAAAGCTATAATCTCTTTTCAGATCGGATTTCTTGTTTTTGGGGTCCAGAAGATGTTCTCTATTTAGTCCCTGGACTTGTGATAGGCTGCTCTTTACGGTTTCTATGGGATACTTTTTATCAATGAATTTTTTTGTTATTTCATCTGCTTTTTTCCTGAAATCGTCATCTTTTGAGCAGTTCCTTCTAATTCGTGTGAATTGGCCCTTAGGAATGTTGTTCAACCACTGTGGGTGGTGGCAGCTGGTATAGTGAATGTAACTGTTTCTGTCTGTGGGCTTCGTGTAGTTTCTAGATAAAATTTGGTTATTTTCTGTGAATAGTTCTACATCCAGAAATTCAATTTGGGTGGTCTGGATGTTGGACGTGAATTTGAGATTGTAGTTATTGTCATTTATGTGTTTTATGAATTCTTGTAATCTATCTTCCGTCCCTTTCCATATAATTAAAATGTCGTCAATAAATCTCCTCCAGAGCACCAGGTCTGCACCGTATGGATTGTTATTCCAAACTGATCGATCTTCCCATTCTGCTACAAATAAATTAGCATAGCTGGGTGCAAACCTGGTGCCCATTGCTGTGCCGCATAATTGTAAATAAATTTTTATGATATAATTTTATTTTATCAGTACTTTTATTTGTATTATCACTTTTATGATATTTTAAATACTCTTTAAAGCTGCAGTTGATATGGATTCAGCTGGCTGCTAATTTATAATAAATATTTCTTTCAATATACCTTATATGTGAATAGTGGTTGGTTTTTAGACACCACACACACATTGGTATCTCATCATTGGACTCTTTAAAGCAGAAGGATATACAGACGCGACCAGATTACCACCAGAAACTACGAGCATCTTGACACTTATTTAAGTGTAAGTATATTTCCACTTGTTGCGTATCCAGCACCATATACATAACACACTATTGGATCCTTTTCTGGTTTGTCTTCTCGGTTTATATCCCGGCATATGGACCTCAAGGCCCTTTCCATGACGCACTGAACTCCATCAATACACTGTGAGTGGGAAATCTGCGACACGCAGGGCAAAACACATTGTTTTACTCCTACACTATATATATTTTCTCTTTGTTTTATTTTGCATTGAATGGAACACACGAGCGCCCCCTAGTGGACTTTTTTCTGTATTACTTCAACACCGGGAGAGTGTTGCTTAAGGGTTGCAGCTGTGGTTCCAGATACACCAGGAAGCCATTAAGGGTGATTATTCCCACCATTCACTATCTTATTCCCTATACTGGTTTTTCTCACTTTTTTCACCCATACCTTTATATATATACCATAATATAAACGAGAGGTTTTGGTTATATGAATTGGCCAAAACATAATTAAGCTCACCCTCCACGTCAAGGCACACTCTCAATAGGGTGAGAACCTACTCTCACCTCCTACATAGTGGGCACACAAAACCTTATTCATGTGTTGGGGAGGTGCATTTTTCTTTTCCCAGTAAAATATCACCCCCTACAGATTGATGACCTTGGTTGCTCTTGCACTCACCATAAGCCAACACACACTCCCACTCACCATAAGCCAACACACACTCCCACTCAACGCCATACCTTTACACTGAATACCAACCCATGGCCTTGTTTTGCCATATACAAGACAGGACGCCAGCTTGGCAGACACATTCCTTGGCAAGTTACTTCTCTTTAAAAGTAGCCATACAAAAAAGTTTGCGATTCCAATTCAAATGGATAGGCCCCCCCATGCTTAAAGGTTGTTTCCGGGCCTGAGATCTGTGTGGTGCTGATCAGCAGAATGGATTCAGGCCTGAATAGGTTTACATTTTGGGAGGATGTCTTAGGTGCTTTTCAGTTCCTTCCACGTTGTGATTTTGCTTGGTGGGGAAGTGGTAAAATTAAATAGCACATCAATCACTCATTTCATTAAGGGACTCGAGCCCACAATCATTGGTCTTAAGAGACCAGAAAGTAGGGTTTTGGTGGTTGGAAACTACTTTGTGATTCCCATTCAAACACATGAACCCATTGCTATCAAGCATGGATCTAGTGTGGTGGAGCTGAGTGGAATTGATTGCTGCCTGACTTGGCTTATGTTTTGGAAGGATATCTTGAGGTCTGTTGATCATGCTGATTTTCAATCCATATCATGATTTCCAAGATCCCTGCTTGGAAGGCTAGTGCTTTATCTATAGAGGCACAGGGACTCTTCAAATCAGACAGTGGTTTTGTTTGTGCAAAATACTTGCAGAGATTGTTGCCCAACATGAAAGATCGACTGAATACTACTTTTGGAATATATTTTAAAAGGAGCCCATACATGAATTAGACTGAAATTTAAAAACTGATTTTTACATTTCCATGTCTTTAACACTATCTGCTCCATTCTAACAATTAGTATTTCTATGGCAAATCCTGATGCATGCCCTCATTAAGGATGAATAAAAGCTCAAAAGGTCTATATACTAAATTGAAGCAAGTATGAAACAATCATCATGGAGTCACATCTGCTCATCTATGCCTACCTCTCTTTCTTGTGGCACATGTAAGGTTTAGAGCTGTACTTACAGCAGGAAGAGCCTTTCCAAGGCTGGACCCTGTGCTACACACCCTGCTTTCAAAATCAGGAAAAGTAGCTACAGCGAGGTGTGCACACAGTGGAGTGATGGAGACATGAAGATATTGGCAAGGGAAATATGGGCTCTGAGGAGAGAGGAGATAGAGGGGTATGGACACTGAGGTAGGGAGGGAGGTGGACACAGAAGAGAGGAAGAGTCAGAGGTGTATAAACAATATTTGAGTGCATATGGAGCAATATGGACGCTGAGGAGGAGACAGGGGTGTATGATCTTTGGTGAGGGAGGAAGCAACAGAGATACAGACACTAAGGAGAAGGAGGAAGGCATAGGGGTATAAACACTAGGGGTGAGGGAAGGAGGGCAGATGGGTATGTACCCTGCTGTAGGGATGAAAATCGACACAGAAAGGAAGAGAGTGGCAGAACAGTAATGACACTAAGGTGGGGATGGAGACGGTCTTTGAAGGGAGGCACAGGGTATGGGCACTGAGGTGGGGAAGGAAGTTGTCATTGAAGGGAGGAAGAGGATGAGAAACATGGACACTAAAAAAAATGGGAGGCAGATTAGCATGGGCCCTGTGGGATGCACAAATGTATGGACACAAAGAGGCAAGAAAAGCATAGTAGAAGATTGTAGACCAATAGTGTAGACCCTTAATTCATTGTCAAAGTGAATAGAGACCCCAGCCACACATATAGAGTTATGGGTACGGAGGGCCCAGGGGTAAAGGCACTGGAGAGGAGAGGCAATAGGTACTAGGAAAAAGAAGTGCCTCCATATTTGGGCCCAAAATATATTGAATGGGTCATTTATTTAAGACTAGGATCATCATTTATGTTACTGTAGTATCATTTATAAAAAAAAAACTATAATTCAAAAAAGTTTCAAAAAGAATCTATCTATGCAACTTTTTTTTAATGACATTGATGACTTGATTGTTCAATCCACTCTTACAAGTTCCCAAAGCATGGAAATCGTGTGATAATTATGATCAAATGAATCTCAACCTCCCTTAGATCCCTAAAGCCTCATTACATTAATTGACCAAAATAATACAGCTTTTCTTTGAAGGGGGAGGTATTTATATCTTGCCTCTTTCATGTGTAGTCTTGAGCGAGGGTATGAATGACCGTATTTGAAAGGCTAAGAAATGCTGCCTGACTGCCCTTTTCTGTATGAAGTGTGCGACGACCAAGACTTATTACTGAACGGGAAAAGAAACTGGAGAGCTGATCTACTAGTTGTGGAGAGCAGACGTCGGAATTTAGTGATCATCTTGGGTATTCCTCTTGTAAGTAACACTTAATTTCTTTGCTTGTAGATGAATGAATGAAATAACAACACTCAACACATTTTGCTCACTCAGTACATACAACTCTTAGTATAGAAAGAGAAAAGCAGATGGACAACTAAACTATGGTACAACATGAGTAATGTAGCAGTGACATATATTTAATGAATTCCCATTTTTATCCTAAAAATAAATCTAAAATACAAATATTATAAAAATAAAATAAGTTACAAAATTGACTAAATGAGTTTCTTGTTAACTTTAATAGTGGTATTAACATGTTGCTTCTTGTTATTTAACAGAAACAAGTGCAGTGGTAATATAATATATAATAATAATAATAACATAATATATATTTAATAAAATAATAAATGCTAAAATCATAAATCATAAATTTAGTTCAGTTGTATGTTAAAAAAAGAAGGAATAATAATGTCCTAAATAATGTCCTCTGTTCTTATTATAAGAATATCAATTCTTTGACATCTGCGTCATAATTTTTCCTGCGCTAGGACTGGGAATATGATCTCAATGATTTAAAAATGTCTTTTGTTCCTCTGATCAAAACCTATTATATATTGTATTGGTGATCACGCAAATGTGTTTGCATGCCCAGTGCAGAAGGACTTCAATGGGTAGGTGCTAATTAAAAATTCACCTTCATATTTAGTAACTTCTATAGTAACGTCTGTGAACATTTCTAAAGTACATTTTCTACATCACTGACCAAAGTTAACCAGTCTCCAACGTGTCTCCTATTACTAGAAAATGAAGGAAGAAAACTATACAATGATTACCAAGATCTTTCTATTGGGATTCGAAAACCTTCACAGCTTGAAAGATGTACTTTTCATTGGAATCTTTGTAGCTTATTGGTTGGCGATATCTGGAAACGTCTACATTATTACCTTGGTGTCAACATGCAAGAAGCTCCACTGTCCCATGTACATCTTCTTAACACAGCTGTCTTTCTTAGACATCTTGTTGATCACAACCATTGTGCCCAACATGCTCTATGTCATACTGAATGAAGGTATCTCAATATCATTGATGGGCTGCATTACTCAATTTTGTTTCTTTGCGGGTTCAGAAATGGCAGAGTGTCTACTTCTAACAGTGATGTCCTATGACCGGTATTTGGCCATCTGTAGCCCACTGAGATACACATCTATCATGGACTTTGCACTTTGTACAAAGT
Organism: Spea multiplicata; assembly: GCA_009364415.1. Lineage (NCBI taxonomy): Eukaryota > Metazoa > Chordata > Amphibia > Anura > Pelobatidae > Spea > Spea multiplicata. Next base: position 20,645 of record VKOC01001875.1, read on the forward strand.
TAGTGGTTCTGTCTTGGTCATTTACCTTCGTAATGATTCTAATCATAGCTTTGACCATGTGTACCTTACAGTTCTGTGGACCACATGTTATCAACCATTTCTTCTGTGATTTTGCCCCTCTTTTAGACCTTTCATGCACAGATACATCTGTGGTACAAATGGAAAGTTTCTTAATGTCTGTTCCTGTACTTGGTTTACCTGTAGTAGTCATCATAGTATCATATGTCTACATTATCATTACAATCCTAAAAATCCCAACAATTACAGGGAGGCAGAAAACGTTCTCCACTTGTAGCTCCCATCTAACTGTAGTTTCCATATATTATGGGACCTTAATTGGCATTTATTTGCTACCCCATGAGAAATCATCAATGGCGACAAACAAAGCTCTTTCTCTTTTGTATACTGTGGTGACCCCATTGCTTAATCCTATAATATACAGCTTGAGGAACAAAGATATAAAAGGTGCAACTGCAAAAGTAACCAATAAAATGAATTTTAACTATTGACTAAGTTACAGGTTTACTATATACTAATACACATTTAAATATTTTAAGTCCTTTAGCAGTATAATTACTTGATGTGAAGTTGTGCTCATCCATTTTTTTTTACTTTCTTTAAAGCCATGTACTCAAGTATTTTTATAATCAATTAATATTTTTATACGCAATACTCTAAGTTATATAATCTTAGTGAAGTAGAAATTTGGACAATATTTCAGTTATTACCTTGGATCTAAAAAAATAAATCTATTTGCAGTTTAGGTACCAACCACTCCTTCTATCAGTCTGTGAAATGACACATTACCATTCCTATTTCTTTTTGTCTTATTATTTTGTGAGTAAGTGGTGTGGACTTGAACCTCACATGTCTTCGTCTGTTACAGGCAAAATTAAAAGTCTCAGATACTTACAAGTCCTCCCAAAACTAGCATTTTAGTAAATCATTCACCAAGAGTGCTGTAGTCACTCCCAGAGATGCACTTGCAGCACCTGTCAGCATGCACACCTTGGAACCCTGCCATGTGTACCTTATTCGTAGGTAGAACTACCTTCAATTGAGTACTGCAAGAAAGAACATTTCATTGAACTTAAGGTGCAGGGAAACAATGATCATGGAAGGGGCCTCCCATGGTGTGAGCAGATAGTCTGTGTACATCTTAACCTCTATTGACAAGTGACCCCCACAGGAGGAACCATGGTTCAGATGCCAAGGTTGAATATGGGCAAGTGCCCACATGACTGCATTGCTCAGGTGGGGCTGTGTCTGCCCTAGCAATGTAGTTCCTTAACATATCTCCCCTTTAAAAAGAAGACCCAACTGAGTCTGCAACCACTTCAGTTGGAGAGCACAGCTCCATCACTTTTAGAGTTGTGGATGCAGGGGAGCCAGCAAGAGGCACCTGTCCCACTAACCAGTACTGGGTTGTCATTGACGACTGTAGTACCATTCCTCAGGGCTCGGGAGTCCTCCCAGCCGAGGACAACAGTCCCACTCAGCAAGGCAGGGAGACAGGGTACATAATCTGTGGATTGTACAAATTGTACAATTTGACATCACTTACAGGTTATCTATAGAACGATTTTCTGTTGTGAAAGGAGACTGAGAATGGCATTACAATACCTAGAAAATATGACTTAATTTGCCTTGTGTGAGGATTAAACTCACCTATGACACTACTGCGTGCAGCTGCTGGTATCATTGTCCTCAGGCTATTTTCAAATTTACTTGTCTTTCAGAAAAATATCGATCAATAACAAAAGTTATGGCGGGTAAAAGTGATGGAAAACCCTTCCACCTAAAATTAAGGGGTGGTAGAAGCATTATTAAACATCCACATCCACATCTACCAGAAGGCTTGTTTTTTTTCCCCCCAGAAATCCCATGATGCTGCCACAACCACAGGGAATTCTGGGTAGGCAAATGCAAATAAGGTCAACAATGATCTAGCTATGCATCTATAGATCGCTAGCTCATGATTAAGCAAGCAAATGCACAATAAAGGAGTTTTGAAGCAGAACTTTGTGTATGGGGGCACAGGGAGGGGGCACAGGGAGGCTGAAAGTGATGTGCATGTACTGGCTGCCTGAGCATGATAGGAGTGCGATTGCTAACAATTGCTAGCTGCTAATACCAATCACACTCCTATCATGCCCAGGCAGCCAGTACAATAACTTTATGTAATATATTTTTTCTTATACATGGGAGCGTCTTATACTTGGGGAAATACGGTATATTTTATTGAAGACCGAGCCAGATTGGCAATGACAATGCGGCCCTGGCATTTTAGTGTAGACAATGTCTGGATATGAGCGGCCGCACCATGCAGTAGAGCATATCTAGCCGGTGGCCACACAAACTATGCCACTGTACGTATAATGGACTTTTGTACTGTCATTTCCAATGAGTCCATGATAGCCAATGATGCTGCTTCTCTTGGTAGAAGAAACCATAGACAAAAATGGTTGCCCCATCCAGACAAAGTGGTCCTGATGTGCAGACCCAACATCTATTTGACAGCTTGATGATATACAAACACATATGACTAGGAGTAATGATCTGATCACGTATTGTTCATTGCCACTACCGGTATAACAGAATGAACCACCATTGGTAACTGTATAATTATGTGTACCGTGTGCTGAAATATCTCTGTTAGCAAAGTAAGTATGACATTTCTATCCTTTAATGATTGTGCATTCTGTGCAACTGATTCCTACAGTATATGCGCTCAGCAGAAATACTGCTTCTATTACATGGAAGTAGGTTTACCAGTGTGTGTGTGTTTTTTTTGGGGGGGGGTTTGTTCATGTACATTTACAAACACAATACTCATATTTGAAAAGTTAATGTTGACTACATAATTCCTTTGATTAGACTATTAGACTTGTGCATCCAGATTCGCAAATTTTAACAAAAGTTGGCAAATTGAAAATTCGTATGAATGTCCAAAAATGGTGAAGGACCCCTTCCTCACAACTTGCTCCTACCGCAATAATCTTTAGCGCTGCTTCCTCTTGCTGGACCATAACTGGTCCCTGACATTTCAACCAGTGTCATTTTTCCATATTTGCAAGACTCTCTAACCTTTCACGTACCTCTCTCTCTCTCCCTGATGTTTGCTTTGTTATTTGTGCATTTGCAAAGGCTTGCGACTTCATACATTAGTTGCCCCCTGACCCAGAACTCTCAACTTTCAGCTCACATTCTTAATGAATAGGCCTGATATAAATATTACCCTTTTGTCACAGATGAAAAATGTAAACAAAAAAAGAAAGAGATTAAATAAATATTGAGTAATTTTGGAGAAAATGCATTTATTTTCTGTAAGTACGTATATAAACTGTAGTTTAGTCAATAGCCGATGCTCATATTATTGGTTATTTTTGTAATTATACCTTTGATATCTTTATTCCTCAAGCTGTATATGATAGGGTTAACAAATGGGGTCACCACAGTGTAAAAAAGAGATAAGAATTTGTTTGTGACCAGTGATGATCTTTCATGTGGTAACAAATAAATGCCAATTATTGTCCCAAAATATATGGAAACCACAGAGAGATGGGAGCTACAGGTGGAGAACGTCTTCTGTCTTCCTGTAATAGATGGGATCTTTAGGATTGTAATGATAATGTAGATATATGATAGAATGATGACTATTACAGGTAAACCGAGTATAGGTACAGACACAATGAAGATTTCCATGTGTACTAAAGAGGTATCTGTGCATGAAAGATCTAAAAGAGGGGCAAAATCACAGAAGAAATGGTTAATAACATGTGGTCCACAGAACTTTAGGCTACAAATGGTTAAAGCTATGATCAGCAACATTATAAAGGTAGACAACCAAGAGAGAACGATTAACTTCACACAAAGCGCAAAGTCCATGATAGATGTGTATCTCAGTGGGGTGCAGATGGCCAAATACCGGTCATAGGACATCATTGTTAGAAGTAGACACTCTGTCATTATTGAACCCGCAAAGAAACAAAATTGAGTAATGCAGCCCATAAATGATATTGAGATACCTTCATTCAGTACAATGTGGAGCATGTTGGGGACAATGGTTGTGATCAACAAGATGTCTAAAAAAGACAGCTGTGTTAAGAAGATGTACATGGGACAGTGAAGCTTCCTGCATGTTGACACCAAGGTAATGATGAAGACGTTCCCGGATACGGCCAAACAATAAACTAGAAGGATTCCAATGAAAAATAAATTCTTCAAGCTGTGAAGGTTGTCAAATCCTGATAGAAAGATCTTCGAAATAATTGTAGAGTTTTCTTCCTTCATTCTCTGGTTATAGAAGACATATTTTTCTTAAATATTATCTTATGATTACAAAGATGCCACATTATCTCCCAAATAACCATTTAGTCAAAGAGTTTGTTAGGCAGTCCCAGGCATTACAGAAAGCCATGTACCGGCACGTCCCCCGAATCCCAACTCATCATAATGAAATGGTTGGGACGTCTGAGAGCACACTAAATAAAATATTGCGCAATAACGTGCCAATGTGTTTTTAAAATAAGTCGAAAACAGAGGTCCATGCTTTAACGTATCTATAGCTGCATATACTTAAGGAGGGCCTTAGATATATGAAGCAAATACAGACAAGAAGATACCAAAAAGACCCTCATTTCCCTCTGGGGGGGAATACAAAAAAAATCGCATGGTTAAAGAAGATAATTTTATTAAATATGTATTAATATTTCCCTGTATTTCAATGTTTCGAATAAATATGGAGAATTAAAAAAAAAAGAATTGGTTTTAGAAAACATGGTAGTCTTTATGAGTAAGACAATAAACAATATTTGAAATATAAAAGTACCTGATTATTAAAAAAGTCAGTATAACAATATACAAAATAATAGTAATAATAATAATGATGATAATAATAATAATAATAATAATTCCTTAAACCAGCATTATTTTAATAATTAGAACAGCAACATGCACTGGTATCATGAGTTTATTTTTCTTATTAGATTCTCTAAACACAATACTGAGTACACTTATTACTAATTGCATATTTATTAATTATTATTACAATAATTTGTTATTTCATTTATTATCATTTCACTATTTTCTTATTATAAATAAGATTTTTTCTTATTATAAATATCAGATTTTTTTTACTTTACCATTAATTACTATTTTACCTAAAGACACACTTCTGCACAATAGTGGACTCTCTTATTACTTATTATATTGTATTGTCTCTTATAAGAATTATTATTTATTTTATTTTTATTTATTTTGCTATTCGTTCTTATTTCACTCAAAGACACATTTCTGCTTATTAGTTGACTCAACTATTGCATCTTACTGTATTTTGTAATCTATTTTTATTTAAGAAAACACTTCTGCACATTATTGGACTCATGTATTACCTATTATACCTTATTTTCTATTATTATTATTATTTGTTATTTTTTTATTTAAATGTTGTTTTATTATTTTGTATTTTTTTACCTAAGACAGATTAATGAACTCCAGACTCAATTCAATAATGAAAATGTTAAGAGTTGCATGCAGTTTGATAATTAGATAACTTATTACCCCAATAGTTACAAGGCAGCCAAAAAAACGATTAAGTGAAATTTGGTGAAGAAAATACATTTCTCACATTCACCTCTGAAGCTTCTGCTCTCATTTTCTTGCTCTTGCATTATTTCTCCTTCACTCGCAACCCATCATTTAGGAGTAAACAGGTAATAAACACACAGAACCAGATGCATCTCCATTAATTTATCTAGAAGTAAAATAAAAGGAAGCTCTACATACAGCAGGAATGCTCAGGATGCTCAAGAACTTCTGAGGTGTCTTCACTCCATAACTGGCTGCAATGCCCAACTGTATGGCTGCATCTTCTCACTCTCAATACCTCTGGCTCTTCACTCTGATTCCTTCTTCCTATGGCATAAACACTGGTGGAAAACCCATTTAAATAAGATCATGCAGTCAAAAAGATAGATAATTCCCTTGCGCCAAAAGTTCTAGTTGAACTCTAAGCATGAAGTTCACCTAAGGCTGTAAAAAGCCAGCACTACTTTAATTAATCCATTTAATGTGGCTTTGGGGATTTGAGGAGTTCTTTATGAAGTTGATAATTACTAGTTCAAGATGTAAAGTTTTTTGCGTATTGGGAACTTTATTGAGTTTAGTTGTCAGGCCCATAGAGAAATAAAGTTGTGTGAATCGATTTTCTGATATTTTGCAAACTTTGATTTCTGACAAATTGTAACAATGGCAAGTTCCATGAATGTTAGATGAGAAGGATATAAATAGTTATTTATACACAATGTGATTACTTATGGAAAAGAAAGTTCAAAATGAAATGTATTCTTTTGTAGTAAAAGCACTGAATATGTGGAATCTGCTGAGATTTTCAAGAAACGCAATATATATAAAAATATCATGTAGTGATGCCAGTAAATGCTGGCTCCAAATGATTCAAACAATAATAAAGAAGATATCTGATATTAAGGCAGCCCACTCCTCTGGCCTCAAAAATGGTACCTAGATAGGCCTCTACTTTGAGAAGGATGGAGGTCATAGATGCCCCTAATGGTTTAATCCCTACATTTATATATGTCCTACATAGCAGACAAAGTGGGCATCCATTGCCGGTAACATAGGACCCTGTTGCCCTCCCACCCAGCAACATTAGCAGCTGTAACTAGAATGGGGCAGTGTTACAGGGTCACCGTACCCAAGGCTGGGTGCCCCTTTTTTGAGGGCTGAGGAATCCCCAGTCAGTACCCTCAATAAACAGGACAAACACGCGCTCCATGACCCGGCTAAACCCCACACGAAACCCCACAATCCTCCAAAACACCCTCACTAAATACTTCAAGCAAACTGCCCCCAGACAAGCCGACCCAGAGTTCCAAGAAAATGTCTGTCTCTGTCTGGGGACAGGAGGTCTGGGGCAACTCCAGTTAACGTGGCCCTTTCACAGACAGTAATTACCGTGCTTTTCCTCCACCCCATGGCTATAATTACTGTGGCTATAATTACTAAGCTGATTCAGAAGCGCATTGTCCTTACGTGGTAACACACATCACATTTGCCCACCTTCTGGTTTTTGTATTGATTCCTGACTCCTGACGACGAGTACCCCTTTCTTCCTGATCTTGGCATCTATGACTACCTGTTCTGACTCCTGGCATCGGCTCGTCCTGTCCTACATTTGTGCTCTTGGATTTGTGGCCTCTTTCCGCAGGGTCTTTGATGTTCTGGCCCACTCCACCTTTGCTTGGAAACAGTTAGTGTCCATCCAACAGGGTACAAGACCAGTTGCTGATTATGCCAAAAAATTCTGTACAATGAAGGTAGAGGTGGGATGGAACAACGAGGCAGTTATAGCTGCCTTCTTCAATGGCCTCTCCAATTCCTTCAAGATGAATCTCTCATCAGACTTGGAGGAATTAGTGTCATTGCTCCTGTTGATTGACACCAGACTATGCGAGAGGCCTTCATTTTGGGAGCGCCTGCGGGGTCTTTTCCTCCTATTGACTCCGTCTTTTTCACACCTTCCCATTTCTCCCACTTCTCCTGTGCCTCCTGTGGTTGTCGGCCATGATAAGGTTGAGCCTATGCAGCTTCGGGCTACCTGGGGCATGTGCCTATATTGTGGACTGAGTGGGCATTCGTTGCACTCCTGCCCTAGTCATCAGGGTCCTGTTGGGGACGAACCCTAGCTGGTCTCCAAAATGGTAACCCATTTATAAATATCAGTTTGTGATAGGTGTCGTCTTTGGTGGTTTCCCAAGTGCTCATTGACTGCTGGAGGCTGCTGACACATTCATTGCCTCCTTGTTTGCCTCAAAGAATAACATATCGATTGGTCACGTGATACCCCATTGGCTTTCCAAGCCATCGACGGTAGACCCTTACAACCTGAGCTCATTACGCAGGTGAGAGATGGTTCCAGTTTCCATTGCTATAGGGGCTCTTCATCATGAGACTCAATTTTAACTGATCTCCTATCCCCAATTTTCGGTAGTTCTGGGCTATCCCTGGCTCCAGAAACACAAGCCCACTGTTGACTGGAGTCAGTCTGAAATATTCTCCTGTTCCTCTGCATGTGCCAATAAATATCTAATCAAGCCTGTGAAGGTCCTGTGTACTGTCTCATCTCCGTTGTTGACTGTAAAAACACATACCCTAAACTTACTGAGTTATTTGATCATATTAAGGGGTCTACAATCTTCACTAAATTGGATCTAAGAGGGGCCTACAATTTAGTACGGATCAAGGGGACATGAATGGAAGACAACCTTTATTACCAGGAGTGGGCATTATGAGTACCAAGTAATGCCTTCCGGCCTATGTAACGCTCCAGCTGTTTTCCAAGAATTTATGAATGATGTTCTCCAAGACATGTTGCAACACTCCGTTGTAGTATATCTCGATGATATACTAATTCATTCTCCTTCCTTAGAGCCCCACCACAATGATGTCTCCTATTGTAAGTGGTCTCACGTCGCCTTTTTTTAGGGTACATTATCTCTCATAAGGGTTTTTCCATAGACCCGAAAAAGTTGTCTGCAGTACTTAAATGGCCTCGTCCAGTAGGATCCAGGTCCATTCAGCATTTTTTTGGGGGGGGTTGGAAACTATTACTGTAAATTTATTTGCAATTTCTCAATCCATCACCAATCTCACTAAGAAGGGCACTGATCCTTTCCAATGGCCACCAGCAGCCTACCAAACTTTTGAAAAGTCTGTCTGAGACATGAGTACTCTCAAAGGGCCCATACATCCTTGTGGCTTCTGTTGTAAAAAACAGTCACCAGCTGAATTCAACTATGAGATCAGTGATATAGAATATCTGGGAATAACTTTGGCCCTCAAGGAATGGCATCATCTCCGTGAGGGGATTACGGTACCGGTGGATGAGCCTTTTTTGAAGCAGAACTTTCCTGTATGTCTCTATTCACACATGTAAGCAGGCAGATCTATTCAGTAAAGTGTATTCACTAAACTCACGTACGTTTAACTTAACAAACCAACTAAAATTGAAAAAAAACTTGTATACACTTCCAATCAGCCTTTTGGGTGGCAGTCTGGTAAGTTAAGCGAGTACTCAACAACTGGAGTGCCTAAGCTTAGCTTTGATATTATTATGGATCGGTACTACAGCTGCTGTGGAATACACATTTCATAATTCCCAGCCATCCATTTATTTGGCTGAACATCATGAGAAATATTCTAACAGCACTTCGAGTTCCCAATGTTATCACAATAATATTACAAGTTATGGATATTAGATTAATAGGGACAGAACGTTGATCCAGGGATTTATTCTGATTGCCATACTTGGAGTCGGGAAGGAATTTCCCCCCTGGTATGGGGCAATTGGCATCTGCTTCATAAGGGTTTTTTGCCTTCCTCTGGATCAACACAGTAGGGACACAATATGTATATAGGTTGAACTTAATGGACTTTGGTCTTTTTTCAACCTTATGAACTATGTTACTATGTAACTGCTGGGAAAACCAAGTGTCCTATTTTGGTTCCAAGCCTTTATGTCTCTTTTTAACTCACCTCTAACTACCCTTTTTGTAACACTTGCTATCTTGATCCGTCTTGACGACACAGGAACCCAGTGGAGTCACATGAATGCACATTGCATCACATGACTCCGTTCAGTTCCTGTTCAAGCAATGCAGAGGGAAACAGCGGCCCCCAGGGCATCAGAAGATCTGCAGTTCAGGTAAGGTGGGGGAGTAAATAAATGTATGTATGTATATGTGTGTGTGTGATAGCATGGATCCGTGTATGGGGGCACAGGGAGGCTGAAAGTGATGTGCATGTACTGGCTGCCTGAGCATGATAGGAGTGTGATTGCTAACAATTGCTAGCAGCTAACATCAATCACACTCATATCATGCCCAGGCAGCCAGTACAATAACTTTATGTAATATATTTTTTTTTAATTTCGGCCTCCAAAATTAAGGTGCGTCTTATACATGGGAGCATCTTATACTTGGGGAAATACGGTACATTGTATTGAAGACCGAGCCAGACTGGCAATGACAATGCGGCCGCATGCTAAGTTTTTATTTTCACGCATCATGCAGTACGGCATATCTAGCCGGTGGCCACACAAACTATAGCCCCCACTCTGCCACTTCAGTGTAAATATATATGGAGACAATATAATGAACTTTTGTAATGTCATTTCCAATGAGTCCATGATAACGAATGATGCTGTTTCTCTTGGTAGAAGAAACCATATAAAAAAAATATTTTCCTTGATGGTTGCCCCATCCAAAGTGGTCCTGATGTGCAGACCCAACATCTATTTGACAGCTTGATGATATACAAACACATATGACTAGGAGTAATGATCTGATCACGTATTGTTCATTGCCACTACCGGTATAACAGAATGAACCACCATTGGTAACTGTATAATTATGTGTACCGTGTGCTGAAATATCTCTGTAAGCAAAGTAAGTATGACATTTCTATCCTTTAATGATTGTGCATTCTGTGCACCTGATTCATACAGTATATGCGCTCAGCAGAAATACTGCTTCTATGACATGGAAGTAGGTTTACCAGTGTGTGTGTGTGGTTTTTTTTTTGTACATGTACATTTACAAACACAATACTCATATTTGAAAAGTTGACTAGATAATTCATTTGATTAGACTATTAGACTTGTGCATTAAAATCCGTAAACATTAACAAAATTTGCCAATTTTTAAAATTCGTACGAATGTCCAAAAATGGTGAAGGACCCCAGTGGTGAAGGACCCCTTCCTCACAACTTGCTCCTACCGCAATAATCTTTAGAGCTGATTCCTCCTGCTGGACCATAACTGGTCCCTGACATTTCAACCAGTGTCATTTTTCCATATTTTCAAGACTCTCTAACCTTTTACATACCTCTCTCTCTCTCCCTGATGTTTTCTGGTGGAATGAATCATAGATATGTATCAACTTAAGACTGACATCAGGTCAAGTTACAAGGTCACTCACAACTATCGCATGTAGACTATCATGCACTCACATGATGAACCCCAAGTTTATGCATGGGGATGTTTTTGATTCTAGTTTCTTGAGGTCACAAACAAAAATATTCTTGGCAGATTCATGAGTTGCTTTGTTATTTGTGCATTTGCAAAGGCTTGCGACTTCATACATTAGTTGCCCCCTGACCCAGAACCCTCAACTTTCAGCTCACATTCTTAATGAATAGGCCTGATATAAATATTACCCTTTTGTCATAGATGAAAAATGTAAAAAAAAATAAAAATCTTAATGCTACGTGAAGAAGTCAGGTCTTATGGGTTACTCAATGTAATTTAGACCTTTGGCCGTCTTTGACTTCAACGGCCTTCAAAAGCATGCATATCTGGCATATCTTTTTCGATTCAATATGACTACATAAATGTTATACTTTAAACAGTAAAATACATTTTTTGGATATTATACATGAAAATGTCTTCAATTTCAAAAAAAAGAAAGAGATTAAATAAATATTGAGTCATTTTGAAGAAAATGCACATAGAACATTTATTTCCTGTAAGTACGTATATAAACTGTAGTTTAGTCAATAGCCGATGCTCATTTTATTGCTTATATTGGTAATTATACCTTTGATATCTTTATTCCTCAAGCTGTATATGATAGGGTTAACAAATGGGGTCACCACGGTGTAAAACAGAGATAAGAATTTGTTTGTGACCAGTGATGATCTTTCATGTGGTAACAAATAAATGCCAATTATTGTCCCAAAATATATGGAAACCACAGAGAGATGGGAGCTACAGGTGGAGAACGTCTTCTGCCTTCCTGTAATAGATGGGATCTTTAGGATTGTAATGATAATGTAGATATATGATAGAATGATGACTATTACAGGTAAACTGAGTACAGGTACAGACATAATGAAAATTTCCATGTGTACCATAGAGGTATCTGTGCAAGAAAGATCTAAAAGAGGGGATAAATCACAGAAGAAATGGTTAATAACATGTGGTCCACAGAACTTTAGGGCACACACGGTTAAAGCTATGATTAGAATCATTATAAAGGTAGACAACCAAGACAGAACGACTAACTTCACACAAAGCACTAAATCCATGATAGATGTGTATCTCAGTGGGGTACAGATGGCCAAATACCGGTCATAGGACATCATTGTTAGAAGTAGACACTCTGCCATTACTGAACCAGCAAAGAAACAAAATTGAGTAATGCAGCCCATCAATGATATTGAGATACCTTCATTCAGTACAATGTGGAGCATGTTGGGGACAATGGTTGTGAGCAACAAGATGTCTAAGAAAGACAGCTGTGTTAAGAAGATGTACATGGGACAGTGAAGCTTCCTGCATGTTGACACCAAGGTAATGATGAAGACGTTCCCGGATACGGCCAAACAATAAACTAGAAGGATTCCAATGAAAAATAAATTCTTCAAGCTGTGAAGGTTGTCAAATCCTGATAGAAAGATCTTCGAAATAATTGTAGAGTTTTCTTCCTTCATTCTCTGGTTATAGAAGACATATTTTTCTTAAATATTATCTTATTATGATTACAAAAATGCCACATTATCTCCCAAATAACCATTTAGCCAAAGAGTTTGTTAGGCAGTCCCAGGCTTTACAGAAAGCCATGTACCGGCACGTCCCCCGAATCCCAACTCATCATAATGAAATGGTTGGGACGTCTGAGAGCACACTAAATAAAATATTGCGCAATAACGTGCCAATGTGTTTTTAAAATAAGTCGAAAACAGAGGTCCATGCTTTAACGTATCTATAGCTGCATATACTTAAGGAGGGCCTTAGATATATGAAGCAAATACAGACAAGAAGATACCAAAAAGACCCTCATTTCCCTCTGGGGGGGAATACAAAAAAAATCGCATGGTTAAAGAAGATAATTTTATTAAATATGTATTAATATTTCCCTGTATTTCAATGTTTCGAATAAATATGGAGAATTAAAAAAAAAAGAATTGGTTTTAGAAAACATGGTAGTCTTTATGAGTAAGACAATAAACAATATTTGAAATATAAAAGTACCTGATTATTAAAAAAGTCAGTATAACAATATACAAAATAATAGTAATAATAATAATTAATGATAATAATAATAATACATCCTTAACTAGAACATGAACATGCACTGGTATCATGAGTTTATTTTTCTTATTAGTTTATCTAAATGCAATACTGAGTACACTTATTACTAATTGCATATTTATTAATTATTATTACAATAATTCGGTATTGTATTTATTATCATTTTATTATTTTTCTTTTCCACATTACAATGATTATGAATTATTGTATATATATATGATTTTTGTTACTTTACTATCTATTATTATTTTACCTAAAGACACACTTCTGCACAATAGTGGACTCTTTTATTACTTATTATATTGTATTGTCTCTTATAATAATTATTATTTATTTTATTTTTATTTATTTTGCTATACTCAAAGACACATTTCTGCTTATTAGGTGACTCAACTATTGCTTCTTACTGTATTTTGTAATCTATTTTTATTTAAGAAAACACTTCTGCACATTATTGCACTCATGTATTACCTATTATACCTTATTATTTGTTATTTTTTTATTTAAATGTTGTTTTATTATTTTGTATTTTTTTACCTAAGACCATAATGAAAATGTTAAGAGTTGCATGCAGTTTGATAATTAGATAACTTATTACCGCAATAGTTACAAGGCAGCCAAAAAAACGATAAAGTGAAATTTGGTGAAGAAAATACATTTCTCACATTCACCTCTGAAGCTTCTGCTCTCATTTTCTTGCTCTTGCATTATTTCTCCTTCACTTGCAACCCATCATTTAGAAATAAACATGAAATAAACACACAGAACCAGATGTATCTCCATTAATTTATCCAGAAGTAAAATAAAAGGAAGATCTACATACAGCAGGAATGCTCAGGATGCTCAAGAACTTCTGAGGCGTCTTCACTCCATAACTGGCTGCAATGTCCAGCTGTGTGGTTGGATCTTCCCACTCTTGATACCTCTTGATCTTCACTCTGATTCCTTCTTCCTATGGCATAACCAATGCTGGAAACCCCATTTAAATAAGATCATGCAGTCAAAAAGATAGATAATTCCCTTGCGCCAAAAGTTCTAGTTGAACTCTAAGCATGAAGTTCACCTAAGGCTGTAAAAAGCCAGCACTACTTTAATTAATCCATTTAATGTGGCTTTGGGGGTTTGAGGAGTTCTTTATGAAGTTGATAATTACTAGTTCAAGATGTAAATTTTTTTTGCGTATTGGGAACTTTATTGAGTTTAGTTGTCAGTCCCATAGAGAAATAAAGTTGTGTGAATCGATTTTCTGTCATTTTGCAAACTTTGATTTCTGACAAATTGTAACAATGGCAAGTTCCATGAATGTTAGATGAGAAGGATATAAATAGTTATTTATACACAACGTGATTAGTTATGGAAAAGAAAGTTTAAAATGAAATGTAGAAATATATTCTTTTGTAGTAAAAGCACTGAATATGTGGAATCTGCTGAGATTTTCAAGAAACACAATATATGTAAAAATATCATGTAGTGATGCCAGTAAATGCTGGCTCCAAATGATCCAAACAATAATAAAGAAAATATCTGATATTGACGCAGTCCACTCCTCTGGCCTCAAAAATGGCCTCTTCTATGAGAAGGATGGAGGTCATAGATGCCCCTAATGGTTTAATCCCTACATTTATATATGTCCTACATAGCAGACAAAGTGGGCATCCATTGCCGGTAACATAGGACCCTGTTAGCAACACTTGCCCTCCCACCCAGCAACATTAGCAGCTGTAACTAGAATGGGGCAGTGTTACAGGGTCACCGTACCCAAGGCTGGGTACCCCGTTTTTCAGGGCTGAGGAATCCCCAGTCAGTACCCTCAAAAAACAGGACACAGATGCGCTCCATGACCCGGCTAAACCACACACGAAACCCCACAATCCTCCAAAACACCCTCACTAAATACTTCAAGCAAACTGCCCCCAGACAAGCCGACCCAGAGCTCCAAGAAAATGTCTGTCTCTGTCTGGGGACAGGAGGTCTGGGGCAACTCCAGTTAACGTGGCCCTTTCACAGGCAGTAATTATTCTGCCTTTCCTCCACCCCGTGGCTATAATTACTGTGGCTATAATTACTAAGCTAATTCAGAAGCGCATTGTCCTTACGTGGTAACACACATCACATTTGCCCACCTCCTGTTTTTTGTATTGATTCCTGACTCCTGACGACGAGTACCCCTTTCTTCCTGATCTTGGCATCTATGACTACCTGTTCTGACTCCTGGCATCGGCTCGCCCTGTCCTACATTTGTGCTTTTGGATTTGTGGCCTCTTTCCGCAGGGTCTTTGATGTTCTGGCCCACTCCACTTTTGCTTGGAAACAGTTAGTGTCCATCCAACAGGGTACAAGACCAGTTGCTGATTATGCCAAAAAATTCTGTACAATGATGGTAGAGGTGGGATCTAACAAAGAGGCACTTATAGCTGCCTTCTTCAATGGCCTCTCCGATTCCCTCAAGATGAATCTCTCATCAGACTTGGAGGAATTAGTGTCATTTCTCCTGTTCTCCTGATTGACACCAGACCTTGCGAGAGGCCTTCATTTTGGGAGCGGGGTCTTTTCCTCCTATTGTCTCCGTCTTTTTCACATCTTCCCATTTCTCCCACTTCTCCTGTGCCTCCTGTGGTTGTCGACTATGATAAGGTTGAGCCTATGCAGCTTGGGGCTACCTGGGGCATGTGCCTATATTGTGGACTGAGTGGCCATTCGTTGCACTCCTGCCCTAGTCATCAGGGTCCTGTTGGGGACAAACCATAGCTGGGCTTTCTCTGTCCCCAAAATGGTAAACCACTTATAAATATCAGTTTGTGATAGGCGTCGTCTTTGGTGGTTTCCCAAGTGCTCATTGACTGCTGGAGGCTGCTGACACATTCATTGCCTCCTTGTGTGCCTCAAAGAATAACATATCGATTGGTCACGTGATACCCCATTGGCTTTCCAAGCCATCGACAGTAGACCCTTACAACCTGAGCTCATTATGCAGATGAGAGATGGTTCCAAATTCCATTGCTATAGGGGCTCTTCATCATGAGACTCAATTTTAATGGATCTCCTATCCCCAATTTTTGGTAGTTCTGGGCTATCCCTGGCTCCAGAAACACAAGCCCACAAGCCCACTGACTGGAGTCAGTCTGAAATACCCTCCTGGTCCTCTGCATGTGCCAATAAATATCTAATCAAGCCTGTGAAGGTCCTGTATACTGTCTCATCTCCGTTGTTGACTGTTAAAAACACATACCCTAAACTTACTGAGTTGTTTGATCATCTTAAGGGGTCTACAATCTTCACTAAATTAGATCTAAGAGGGGCCTACAATTTAGTACGGATCAAGGGGATATGAATGGAAGACAACCTTTATTACCAGGAGTGGGCATTATGAGTACCAAGTAATGCCTTCCGGCCTATGTAACGCTCCAGCTGTTTTCCAAGAATTTATGAATGATGTTCTCCAAGACATGTTGCAACACTCCATTGTAGTATATCTCGATGATATACTAATTCATTCTCCTTCCTTAGAGCCCCACCACAATGATGTCTCCTATTGTAAGTGGCCTCAGGTCGCCTTTTTTAGGGTACATTATCTCTCATAAGGGTTTCTCCGTGGACCCAAAAAAGTTGTCTGCAGTACTCAAATGGCCTCATCCAGTAGGATCCAGGTCCATTCAGCATTTTTTTTGGGGGGGGGGTTAGAAACTATTACTGTAAATTTATTTGCAATTTCTCAATCCATCACCAATCTCACTAAGAAGGGCACTGATCCTGTCCAATGGCCACCAGCAGCCTACCAAACATTGGAAAAGAGTACTCTAGAAGGGCCCTTACATCCTTGTAGCTTCTGTTGTAAAAAAAAAAAAACAGTCACCAGCAGAATTCAACTATGAGGTCAGTGATATAGAATATCTGGGAATAACTTTGGCCCTCAAGGAATGGCATCATCTCTGTGAGGGGGTTACGGTACCGGTGGATGAGCCTTATTTATGTCTCACTATGTTTCTTACCTTCCTAGGTCCAACAATATTAAGATCCATGCCCTGTCTTGGCAACGCTCCTCAGCTTCCAAAGAGGAGGTTGTGCTTTCTCTTATTATACCGCCGAAGCAAGTATTGGCTTGTATTCGTACTAGTCTCACTTCTCCTCTTGTGATGAAGTATTGTGTGCTCAGACTCATGCTCCTTCCAGCACCCCTAACAGCAAATGTTTTGTCCCTACACATCTCCATCTTGTGCACATGCCATAATTCCAAGGTGGCTGGTCAGCCAGGAAAAAATCAGTTATTATTGTCTCTCACCCGTCTGCTCTGGTGGCCTGATATTCAGTCATGTATCACCTTTACAGCATCATGCCAGTTATGTACACAGAATAGGACTCCTAGACATCTGCTGTCTGGTCTACTCCAACCTATTGAATCTGGCAAAAGACCCTGGACACACTTATCCATGAATTTCATCGTCGATTTACCAGTTTTGCAAAATAATAGTTATACTTATTGTAGTGGACCGATTTTCTAAGATGCATCACTGCATCCCGCTCACAAACGTCCTACAGCACAAGAACTGGCACATATCTTTGCTAAAGAAGTCTTCGGGCTACACGGCCTACCTAAGGTCACAGTCTCCGATAGAGGTAGCCAGTTTGTGTCAAGATTTTGCCATGCCTTCTGTAATCACATGGGTATTCAGCTATCCTTCCTCGGACCTTTCACCATTCATAGCAAACTATGGACTTGCCCCTCAGAGTAGCCCTGCTCTCAAGGACCACCTTTGTGAACTCTGCTCCATATGGGTACAGGTTCAGGACTCACTGCATATCTCTGCGCAGCGGTATAAGCTCCAGGCCAACTGTAAACATCTTCCTGCTCAATCCTACCAGGTCAGAGAGAGGGTTTGGCTGAAATCTACGTCTCTGTGTGCTTTCCCTCCAAGCCAGTGCCCCTCCCACAGGGGAGGAGGGTCATTGAGGGGAGGGTACTGCCAGGGTTACCAATGAAGGTGGATTAACTAGTATTCTCATTCTGATTCTTGGTGCCCTGACACATCCCAGGGTTCAAGAATCTGTAATATTGTTTTACAAATGTCAGCATGTGTGGGCTTGCAACTCAAGAGTGTCTGGTCAGTCATTTCTTCTGGTCTAGTTCGACTGATCAAACCCGTCTTAAGCTCTCTTAAATCAGCTGACCGCTCAACTTCTTAGAGAACAGATGCGAGATCTTCGTACACTGATAGACTGCCAAACTGTGAAGTTAACTCATGCTTGTACAAAAATACTATAATGCACGGCAATTCATACAATATTTGGGAGTTGCTACACTAACTCGTATAAACTTGACTTATGTAAGTCACAATCAAAAGTGTAGTAACTTCTCTTGGAAGCAAATGCATGCGACTTGAAACTCACTACCTTGAGGGGTAATCAAGTAAAAAAAAAAACTTTACTCGGCACAGGATCAAGGTTAGAAGACAAGACAAGGTTCGGTACACGGTAGACGGTGGACACGGTAGATGGTAGACACTGAAGATACACAAAGGACTGTAAAACGCAAATACCCAGATCAAAGAACCGTAATACTCTTTGATCGGCCACTAAGGAAGTGGAACTGAGGGTTTAAGTAGGAGCAAGGGTGGGAAAGTACAGATAAGGACCAGTAGGAACAAAGTACCATATTTGCTCGATTATAAGACAAGCTCGTCTTATAATCGGGGTCGTCTTATAATCATACCCCCCATTTAACGCTCCCCTCCCCAAACTTACCGATGCTTCTGACTCCCTGCTGTGTAGTGGGTAGACGTCTACGCGATTTGCGTAGGCAACTTCCGCTGCAGCCGGAAGGAGGTGTGGTTAGCAGCGGGGGTTGTCTGTGTCCATCGCGCAGACCTTCAGCGACTGTCAGAGAGGAGAGTTGTGGTGCGAGAAATTCTCTCTGATGGTCGGGGAAGGTCTGCGCGATGGACGCAGACAACCCCCGCTGCTAACCGCACCTCCTTCCGGCTGCAGCGGAAGTTGCCTGTGCGAATCGCGTAGACGTCTACATGCTGCTCCGGCTACACAGCAGGAAGTCGAAAGCACCGGTAAGTGGGGGGGGGTGTTAAATGGGGGGCATAAGGTATTTTTGTAGGCAGTGTGCCGCGTCGACGTGCACGTCAACCCGCGAGCGACGCCCACAAGCTGCAGCACGTTGTGG
The DNA here is from genome assembly GCA_009364415.1 of Spea multiplicata. Lineage (NCBI taxonomy): Eukaryota > Metazoa > Chordata > Amphibia > Anura > Pelobatidae > Spea > Spea multiplicata. Next base: position 39,926 of record VKOC01001875.1, read on the forward strand.
GACCTGGGTGGACACGGTAGGTGTGACAAGGGCCATACACATTCTGCCACTCAGTATATCATACCGTCCGACCCTGATGAAAACAGCCTCAAAATTTAAGAATTTTGAGAATAATGCGCAAAACATTTATTTTCTGTAACCACATAATGAAACTGTAGTTTAGTCAATATCTAGCTCTCAATTCATTGCTTACATTGGTAATTATATCTTTGATATCTTTATTCCTCAAGCTGTAAATGATAGGGTTAACAAATGGGGTCACCACGGTGTAAAACAGAGATAAGACTTTGTTTGTAACCAGTGAGGATCTTTCATGTGGCAACAAATAAATGCCAATTATTGTCCCAAAATATATGGAAACCACAGAGAGATGGGAGCTACAGGTGGAGAAAGTCTTCTGCCTTCCTGTAATAGATGGGATCTTTAGGATTGTGAAGACAATGGAGACATATGATGTTATGATGACTACTACAGGAAAACCAAGCACAAAAGCTGACATAAAGAAAACTTCTGTTTGTACTATGGATGTATCTGTGCATGAAAGGTCTAAAAGTGGGGTATAATCACAAAAGAAATGGTTAATAATATGTGGTCCACAGAACTGTAGGCTACACATGGTCGAAGTTATTATTAGAATGAGTATAAAACTAAGCAACCAAGACAAAACAACTAACTTCACACAAAGCGCAAAGTCCATGATAGATGTGTATCTCAGTGGACTACATATGGCCAAATATCGGTCATAGGACATCACTGTTAGAAGTAGACACTCTGCCATTTCTGAACCAGCAAAGAAAAAAAATTGAATAATGCAACCCATAAAAGTCATTGAGATACCTTCATCCAGTACAATGTGGAGCATGTTGGGGACAATGGTTGTGATCAACAAGATGTCTAAAAAAGACAGCTGTGTTAAGAAGATGTACATGGGACGGTGAAGCTTCCTGCATGTTGACACCAAGGTAATGATGAAGACGTTCCCGGATACGGCCAAACAATAAACTAGAAAGATTCCAATGAAAAATAAATTCTTCAAGCTGTGAAGGTTTTCAAATCCCAGCAGTAAGATCTTGGTGATCATTGTAGAGTTCCCTTCCTTCATCTTCTGCGCAGTTGGATGCAATCTAAGATAAATTATTATCAATTATCTTACAACAATTGTCACATTATGTTCTAAGGATTTATAGATTTGACTATTTGGGGTATTCACTAGACAGGTTGGTTTAGTTTATTTCTCAAGAAAAAGCAATGTAACAGCACGTCTCCCAGATCCCAAGCACGTCATAATAGTAATAATTGGGACATTTGAGAATCTTGTCCAAAACAGAGGTCCATGCTTTAACACATGTCTAAGTTCCTCTAATAAAGGAGGACATGTCTTTATACATTATACTAGACCTGGTGCATTTGAATTCATACAAACGTTGCCAATTTTGTTAACTTGTGCGAATGTTCCCTCACACTCTCACACAGTCTCACTAGCTCTCTCTCAACGTCTCCCTACCTTCTCTGCTGACAGCGTCCGTGTTCCTCTCTCTTTTTCTGTAGCTCCGCTTCTTCTCTCGCATCTTCTCGATTCTCTTTCTTCTATCTTATTTCTTTGTCCACAATAATAATAATAATAATAATAATAATAATAAATATTTCCTTAAATCTGTATTCTTATTATTTTTATTGATTGCTAAATTACCTAAAGACACACATCTGCAAAATAGTGGGCTGTTTTATTACTTATCATATTATATATCATATCGTTAAATATTATTATTATTATATTATTATATTATATTTTATGAATCAATTTATTCTTAATTCACTTAAAGACATACTTCTGCATATTAGTGGACTCACACATTGCTTGATTTTCTAATCTACTTTTTTTAATTTTTATAATCTACTATTTATTATTTTCTTTTGCCTCAAGGAACATTTTTGCACATCAACGAGGTCACGTATTTATTATATTTTATTTTCTTGTAATATAATTTTTTAATGTTATTTTATTATTTAGTATTATTTTACCTAAACACACATTACTAAACTTTAGACTCAATTCATAATAAAAACATGCAATTACCCTACTAGATGGTATACTATAGTTACAATAGTTACAAGGCAGCCAAACAAAGGTAAGAACATCTGGTGAAGAAAATACATTTCTCACGTCCACCTCTGATGCTTCTTCTCTCGTTTTCTTGCTCTTGCATGATTTCTTCTTCATCGGCAGCCCATCATTTAGAAGTAAACCATTTAATAAACACACAGGACCAGATGCATCTGCTTTAATTTATCTAGGAGTAAAATGAAAGGAAGATCTACATACAGCAGGAATGCTCATAATGTCCAAGAGCTTCTGAGGTGTCTTCACTCCATAACTGGCTGCAATGTCCAACAGTATGGCTGCATCTTCCCACTCTTGATACCTCTTGATCTTCTCTCTGATTCCTTCTTCCTATGGAAAGCTCTTTTAAATAAGGTCATGCAGTCAAAAAGATAGATAATTCCCTTGCGCCAAAAGTTCTAGTTGAACTCTAAACATGAAGTTCACCTAAGGCTGTAAAAAGCCTGCACTACTTTAATTAATCCATTTAATGTGGCCTTGGGGGTTTGAGGAGTTCTTTATGAAGTTATTACTAGTTGAAGATATAAAGTACTTTGCGTATTGGGAACTTTGTTGAGTTTAGTTGTCAGGCCCATAGAGAAATAAAGTTGAGTGAATCGATTTTCTGATATTTTATAAACTTTGATTTCTGACAAATTGTAACAATACCAAGTTCCATGAATGATAGATCAGATGGATACAAATAGTTATTTATATACAATGTGATCAGTTATGGAAAATACATTTCAAAATGAAATTAAGAAATATATTTTTCTAGTTGAGACAAAATATATACAAAAATGTTATCAATGGCTTATAGGCAGTTGTAGAGTTAATCGGCGCCTGAAATACCCAGCGAAATATTTTTGTTTTCTGACATATAGATGTTTTCTTTTTAACAGAAAACACAACTTGCAAGAAACATAAAAATGCAATTTTCAAATTAAATTAACAAATTCCTCCATTCTTAGTTCACAACACTTTCAAGAGACGTCGCAGTAATGCAAAAAAAATTCTAGCTCCAAATTATTTAAACCATAATAAAGAAGATGTTTCAAGAAGATAATCCTAAAGTCTCAATAGCGTCTGTGATTTATTATATTTTTTCTATGGCAGCCCAATTATATATATAGGAACCCAGGCAGCTGCCGGCAGGAGACAGGTCCAGCTCCGGTGTCCGGACTCGTTCCTCTCCACGACACCTAGTGGCGGCGGCAGAAATTGCATCGCCTTATACAAGGAGGTTACGAATACGCCACAGGCAAGATGGCCGCAGAGGAAGTGATGTAACGGGACTTTCAATATTTGGCGGGAAAACGCTAATTAGTGCAAAAACTCCTGTGCCTATTTAAGAGACTCTGAAACATACAGTCATTGCCTTCTGATTGTCGTGCCTATCTTGGTAGTGCCTGTTCCTCAGTACACGTTCCGTTTGCTCTCCTGTTGCTTACCTGGCTTGTTCCTGTTTCCTCAGGTATCCTGACCTCGGCTTATCCCACAACGTTCCTGTTCTCCAGTATCCTGACCTTGGCCTGCATTTCTACGTTCCTGATGTCTGTCTCCCTGACCTTGGCTTACTGACTATCCCTTACCAGTCCTACCTGGCTTTGGTGTCTCCTTCCTACGCTGTGTCGTGACAGAATTATGGTTATCCTAAAACTATCTATCTAGAAGTCCAAGACATGTTGATGTATCAGCCATTCAATATTTCAGGGGAATGTGACCATTTCCAATGTCTATTTGAAGACTTACATGTGGTTTTCCTATGTACTGAGAGATGGCTAAGCTCAAACCATCTTCTTCTGAAAAGACCCTCCATTAACACAACGAAAACCATTGGGGCTTTTGTTATGCTCAGCTACCAACCTCTTGGTAGTCACCTACCCCTTGATCCATCTTTTGTTGCAATTTTTGAAAGGAATTTTCACACACAAAAAAAAATTGTATAGACTGCTTGGAAAAAAAAAACATTGTTTGACTATAGTATAAACATATTAAGATGCAATGGGCTGAGCAAATTTAGAACAAAAATCTGGAACATTTTGCTTTGTGGGGGTCTGGCCTCGTTTTCGGGGCTTCATATTAATCGCCAAATTTACTGAAATTCTGCAAAAATTTGCAATTTGTGCGAATCCAAATGCACAAGTCTATTGTCTATTTAATAAATAATATATCAGGGTTTTTTAAAAATGAAAACATCATTATTTGAACCAAGATGTTGCATTTTGGCTATTTAAAAATATATTATGGGATGAAAATATTACATTTTTTGGATTTGTTTTGTATGTAAGGCTTCATATCTTCATATGACTACGGGAATTGTTAAAAATATCCTGGCCTCCTGGGGGGAAAATTTGTGCAGACCTCTGGTACTCAAAGGGTTAAAAGAAATATCTTTACCTCTCATCTCAATGAGTTCATGATTGGGGGAAAGCGGGAGGACTAACATTGTTTTTCATGTGATTAAAGTGCTATGAATGGCAGTAACTGTAGAATAATAGAGTTCCTTGGCTGCTGACCGCCATATTACACGTCTGTGCACCACATGGCACAATATATCAATCACACTAACATAAAATGAGGTTTAACATATAAGTCATATTTATTTAGACATATTCCGTTAAAAATCCCAAATCCTTGGATCAATCTATTACAAGCCAGTCTAAATAAATTTATTAATAACGGGAAAAAAAGAGAATCAGTATTAAATACTTGGCAGAAAAACAAAAACAAATAAAGGAGGCTTGAATTATCCCAGTGTTAAAAATATATATATGAAGCATGCACTTTATTGCATTTATAATGAATATTAATCAACCCTGGCTTAAAATAGAAAGATCTATGTTCAATACTAATTTATCAACATGGATGTGGCAGCCCCAGATAAAATTAGAAACCAAAAATAAAGAAATACAAAATAATGGAACTAGAGATATTTTTCGAGCATGGAAAAAGATCAGGAAAAAAACCAATAAGGTCTTAGATAATGCAGAACTGGATGTCGCAGAATCAATTATTCCAGATATAAATTTAAGATATCCCTCTTGAAGATGACATCAAATCATTTGAACAGTTGTCCTATGAATATAACCTACCTAGCTCAGAAATATTTCATTATTTAAGAATAAAATCTTTTTTTAATACAAGCAAGATATAAAGGTGACAAGGAACTCCATTATAAACGTCAACATTTATTTAATAAGAAAGATATAAAAAAAGCAAGGTCTAAATCATATGAAATAATTAACAAAATGGAAGAGATCCCTCCAACTGTAATTATAACTAAATGGGCTAGAGACATAAAGAGACAAATTACAGAAAAAGAATGGTACAAAGTAATAAATATGACATATAATTCAATACACTCTATAACAATTAGAGAAAATGATTTCAAACTCATAAATCAATGGAATTTAGTAGACTTGTGCATTCGTCTTCGGGCGAACATGAAAACGTAGGCGAAGACTAAGACACACACAATGAAAAATCTTCTTGATCGTCTTCTTCTACTAATCTCCCCGGTCCCTTCCCCATCTAGCCTACCTTATCTTCACGGCATCGCGGGAGTTGACTGAAGTCCACAGGTTCGTCGTCAGGGGTTACAGGGCAGTGCAAGTGAGCCTATTGGTCACCTGCAGGGTCTTCCTCTGGAATCAACCAATTGGAAGACCCTGCAGGTGACCAATAGGCTCACTTGCAGAGCCTTTTTAACTCCTGATTCCTGCTCCCGTTAACCCCTGCGATGCTGCGTTGGATAACAGGAGCAGAAATCTGTAGATTAAACCATTACACAAAAGGATCATGGGAATATATTTTATTTGAATAAATGCAAATGAGCACACTACCACATATGGCTAATATATCATTGAACAGAATGCTGCCCTCTGTTGGTTTTACATTAAGTAGCATAATAACTGGATTTCAAGCATATGGAACAATGCTACTCAATGTATAACCAATAGAGGGCAGCATTCTGTCCGAACATATATTTGCCATATGTGGCCATGTGCTCATTTGCATTTATTCAAATAAAATATATTCCCATGATCCTTTCGTGTAACGGTTTAATACAAAAATACCCCAACATAAATAGAAAAAAGCTTGCAAGTTCGACAGAATTAATGTCTGCGAGTGCGGACATTTAACTGTTGCAGCGGGGAGACCAGCGGATCATGGGAATATATTTTATTTAAATAATTCATAAATGAAAATGAACACACAGCCACATATGGCTAATATATCTTCGGACAGAATGCTGCCCTCTGTTGGTTTTACATTGAGTAGCATAATATTCTGCCCCAGAATATATTAGCTATATATGGTAGTGTGATCATTGGTCGCCAGCAGGAGGCCCCCTGCTGGCGCCCAATAGAGTTGCTCATACAGACATTTAAACTCCTGGCACCAGAGCTGCTGTGGTACGCGTTAACCCCGTATTAACCCCTTAACGGAAAAAACTAAGAAAAAGCGAACACGAATAATGTCCACGAATATTCGCCCGAAGAGAAGACAGGAATGGGAACGGGCGAATATTCGCGGAATACGAAGATTTTTTTTTTGCCAAAGACGAAGAGCCCCCTGGTGCCCAAGTCTAGTATTTAGTTCCCACAAAAATAAAATCTATGTATCCAAATTTATCAGATAAATGTTGGCGATGTCACCAGGGAAAGGGAGATTTTCAACATATATGGTGGAATTGTAAAGGCCTCTATAATAATTATTCATGTACTTGCAGCCTCTAAAGTAATGATGGCAAGAAATTGGAAAGAAAATAGACCTATTTTACAATTACAATTGAAAAATCAGATTTTATATCAATTGCAGATGAAGAAAATATTTTTTTTCTGGGTAATATAAAATAAAAGTATACGCATGAATTGCATTAGGTCAAATATAATAAAAAATGTTTAAAATGTAGCAATCTATGGTAAAATTCTTAAACCTTAATTTGTAAGTTTTGTTATATGTTTTTGTTTGTACCTTTTATGTATTGGAAATCAATAAAAAAAGAATTTAAAGTAAAAAAAAGTAAAAAAACATATGTCAAATCCACAAAGATACACTTCAAATGTATAGCCATCTTTTTAACTCATTGTTTTAAGCTTGGTTAATTTTTCCACCTTGCATTGCTCAATACCTTTTAACTGAACAGATACCATGGATGAACCATTATGCATCTTTTACATATCAGTTTTACTTAACCCTGTTGTCAGGATTCCACCCTGCTAGCCCAGACCATGCATAATTGTTTTGCTGTCATGTCCATCTGCTACCACTAGTGGCCACCCTCCTCCCTCTGGAGTGCTCAGAATCAGATTACCAGGTACAGCTGAGCCTTATTACCTGAGTGAAGCACTGCCTTTAAAAGACCTGCCCTTCAGTCAGGGCCTTTGCATTAAAGTGTTTGGACCGCTCTGCTTTGACCCTGTACCTGACCCTGTGTTGATCCTGCTGTCTGCCCTGCCAGTGGGCTTCCTGCCTAGAGACTTACTGCCTGTACTTGCCGTTCCTGTCACCTTTGTAATACAGTACCTTTCAAAGTATTCTGCCTGTGCTGTGTTTCATTGTGCCTGTCTGTACCATCCCACTAGCTGTCATGCATTGTGCGGTACAGACACAACCCCTTGTATCCCCTGCAACTGGGCTCCTGCTTACCAGGGTCATGGCACTTGTTTTATTTTAACAGTTTTGGATACCTGTAGAATAATGAGAATCAGAAGCCTTTATCATTCAGTGTCATTCTAGCTCTTTGGTCTTTTCTGTTCCACTTTGGCCAGAATGTCATTTCCGTCCTCATAATAGCCTCATATGCCCCCTACAAGACGCTTGGCAGCATACATGTTACAGTCCTCCCAGAACTGTTCAAGGATATTTGTTTTCTAGTCATTTTCGCAGTCCACCTCCAGACCACCACACTAGAAAAGCGTTGAAAATGTGAAATTTAGTGGATGGAGGAACACTTTTAAAAGGAGTAATGTTTAAAAAATTTAAATATGGTGCCTCAAGTCTTAGCATTGGAGAAGGTAGTCTCCAACTGCCCTGTACAGTATAGGTAGTATGAGGTTACATCTCATACGGGCGGGGAATTTTTTGTTTTTGTGACATGTATTTTCCTGTTTTGTTTCATTTCAAGACCAGAAAAAAAGTTTCTTCGATAGCGTGCCTCTATCTAGAAAACAGGGAAGGCAAGAAAAAGTGTCGGAAGGCGCTGGGTTGTATGGCCAGAGGCATTAGTAGTATGAAGATGGTAGGTGGTTCTCTGGTCAGACCTCACCTAGAGTATTGAGACCCCCATCTCCAGAAGGATATCAAGAGAGTGGAGAGAGTTCAGAGGAGACTAAAATGATGAAAGATTTACAGCATAAAAATTATCAGGAAAGATAAAGGGATCTCAATATGTCCGGCTTGGCGGAAAGACGAGAGAGGGGAGATGTAATAGAAACATTTAAAGACTTAAAGGGATTTAACAAAGTACGGGAGGAAAAATCTTAGAAGAAGAGGTCATAGTCTAAAACTAGAAGGTCAGGGGGTTAGATGCAATGTAAGGATCTTCTTCTTTACTGAGAGAGTGGTAGATAAATGGAACAGTCTCCCAGCCGAAATCGGGGAGGCCGATACAAAGAGGGGATTTAAACAGGCATGGGATAGGCGAAAAGCTATCCTGACTATAGGACCGGACCATGGACTGATTGGGGTTTGAGTCCTTGCGTCATAAGCGTCAGAATCCTAAACGGCAATGTTTGAGCCAACTCAGTGCTGGCCTACCAAGCATGGCGCTCAAGGTCATCTATATTCTCCTGTCCTATGGCTCCAAATGGTAGTTGTAGTCCCATTAATATTGCTAATTTGAGATGCATGTAATAAATATAATAGAACATTTTAATGCAAATCATATTTACTGGGTACCAGGTACCATATAACAGCAGCTTTAAACTGGAAGCTCATCAAACAATGGTCCAGGGTCAAAAGAGCTTAACCACACATCCTAAACTTTTTGAACAATGTGAATAGTTCTTTTCAAACTGATGTTTTCCCAAAAGTATTAAACTCTCCCTAGAATTTGCTGTAACTACGTTACTCTACATAAGCAGGCTTGATGTGACTATTGGACTTTATTTTATGAACTTTGGCAAGGATTTATGACTTTCCACGGCAGTAAAGGATGATTATGAATGCCATCTCATAAATGTTTCTACGCAAAGACTCAGTTTAGCCAAGTACATTTTTTTTCCATGATATATTGGAATGTCTGTGATGGATGAAATCAGACAAAGAACCTCGATTTAGGAGACATGGCTTGTCAGAGATATCCCATAACTCGTCTCGTAAGTCAATATTTATTCTTTATATTTTAGGAAACACATAAATGTATAATATTTTAGGAAACACATTTAAGCTTCTTCATTTTTTCTTCATTTTTATTTTTTTTTTAAATTTGTTTGTGTTTTGGGGGAGGAATACTAATAAAATTAGCAATTTATTGTTTTACAAATTAGCTCACTTGTTTATCCTTAGAAGTTTATCTAAATAACAGTCATGTTTTAAAGTGGTTGTTAGTTTCCTTTTTACTTCATAAATTAAAATTTTGATTCACAAATTGCTTGTAATGAATTTTGGTTTCCCTGTTTGTCTTATTTCCTAAAAAAATCTGTTTATCTCTTTTTCCTCTGCTGTAGAGATGTCTTATATACCTGTAACCGCTCTTCACACATCGGCTACCACATTAAGGATGTTTAAAAAAAAAATCATTTTTTTCATCATAATATCCATTATCTCATTGATTTTTACTACTGAAGTTCTTTCCTTTCTCTTTATCCATTTCATACACAGATTGCTTCAGCCAATCAAAAACAATCAGGAACTTAACAATAGGAAGGGGGGATAATAACTGGGGAAGGGGAGGCTGATATGGGTTAAGATGTCTTAAGGTGGCTCCTGTGGTATTCACAAAATATCTGTTTATTTAGTGTATAAAACTGGAAAACACATGGTTTTGGAACACTGAGAGATCTTCTTTAACCCCTTAATGACAAAGCCCATACATGTACGGGCTCAAAATGCATTGTTTTCAATGGGTTTAGGGACCGCCCATTGTCCTTAAGGGGTTAATATTAAATATGAGGAAATACAATGTGTCCCACCTGTAGACTTTAAAGATTACAAAAATGATTAGATATTTTGGTTAAATTTCTCCTTTACATTCTATGTTTTGATGACCAAAGTCCACCCGGTTTGTCTGGTAAATATGTTTCTTTTGGCTACTCGGCCCTATTATTATTGTGCAAATATTTATATAGTCTCATCGACTGTTCCAATAAATATTTCTGGAAATCTAAAAATTTTATTTTAAAAATGATGGACAACGTTAATATTACCACCGTCTTTCTTCTTGGATTCCAATGCCCGGATGCCACCAGAATTATATTATTTTTTGCCCTTCTAATAATTTATGGGCTGACAATCGCTGGAAACCTTCTCATTATTTTATCGACAACATATGTCCGTGGTCTACATTGTCCCATGTATGTCTTCCTTACACAGCTTTCTATATCGGACTGCCTGCTGACCACAAATATTGTGCCATTTATGCTTCGTGCCTTATTGCATGGCGGTGGAACTATGCCTTTTACAGCGTGTATGATTCAATTTCATTTATTCGGTGTCTCGGAAGCCTCCGCATGTCTTCTACTGACCGCGATGGCTTATGATCGGTATCTGGCAATTTGTAAGCCTCTCCATTACAACTTAATAATGGACTTGACTCTGTGCTTCAGACTGATTATGGTGTCTTGGATGTTGAGTTTCATTAATGCTCATCGAAACAATCAATATACATAAACTCAACTTTTGTGGACCTCATGTCATTGACCATTTCTTCTGTGATTTTTATCCACTCCTAGAGCTTTCTTGTTCTGATGTGTCCAGGGTAAGGTTGGAGGTTGCGTTACTATGTATCCCCATGATCATATGCCCTTTCATCATAATTATAATATCGTACATCTACATCGCCTTCACCATCCTGAAGATCCAATCAATTTCTGATCGTCAGAAAGCCTTTTCCACCTGTAGCTCCCACCTAATCGTGGTGTCCTTATTTTATGGTACTTTAATTGGTATTTATGCCCTTCCAATAAGAAAACAAGCCCTACTCCCTGGCAAACTCCTGTCTCTGCTGTACATAGTAGTGACTCCATTTCTAAATCCTATTGTATACAGCCTAAGGAACAGAGAGATGAAGGATTCTTTCATGATTTTAATAGTTTACGTTCAGAACATCCTCCATATTGAAGATATAGTGTCATTTTTTATACGTTGATTGATGACCGTGCATGGAATACAAGATTTAATTACAATTCATAGTACAAAAATATATTTTATTTTCACAATTTTATTCAATAAAAGAAAAAAAAAGCATATTTTTTCTGTGTTGTCAAAAAACATAAGTTGCATAATAAAGCATATAACTAAATATTTTTTTAAAAATAAGGAATTTCTGTGGCTCGTGGGAAACATGGTGATCACAGTCAATGGAGGATGCAATGTATCGCCTATGCCTTTAGGTCAGCTGGTGCATGGGGGGTATGTAACCATATATCAGGTGGAGAGAAATAGTTTTACTATACAGTGCTGTGCTATGTTTCACTCTTGTTGTCCTCCTCATGCTCACATTGTGACTTTGGAGGAGTTCTGATAAGAGGAGATGGTTCTTCTCTTTTTTGTCATGTATATTTCATTGTTTAACTTACATCCCTTCATCCCACAAGAAAAGGTTAGAAAGTTTCTCTTAATAAAATGCTCCTCCAGAGAAATTTTCCAGGAAACCTCCTAGCTGAGACTCGCAAATAACAACACAAGTGTAACGGGAACTTGCTTCTACCAAGCCCTCAAGCTCAATGCCTTCAGCCACCTGGTGTTCATTCATCATGGTTTCTTCCTCTTCAGGTGGCACCACCATTTTTCAAAGAGCAACACAGCAAATGGTAGAACTTCTGCAAAGGCTGGGTTGAGACTTCCCAGCAAAGCCTACCGCCAAGCCTCCAAGCGGAACTTGTATTATAAAGAAGCGCTTCATAAAGTCACAATGGCAGGGAAAGGTGGTATGCAACACAATAGTAGAACAGCTATCCCTACATTTCATGGGGACTTCTTAAATCTATTTATCTAAAATATAAAACGTTTTGAAGGGTTGCTATCATATATCAGGCTTTTTTTGGACAACTGCTAGTGTCAACAATTGTGAATGCTGTCACCGGTATGGACACTTTAGGTCATATGTTTGCTTAAAACCATTAATGGTTCACACCACTTGACAAAGAGGAGTCAGGATTTTTAATGCAAACATATAATGTTAATGTCCAACTGGGAAATTCACTAAATGTGTACACTTACTAAAGAAAAAACATGTGAGGAAGTTGCTATGAGTTAATAAATGGGTTAGAAATCAAGCACTTGTGAGTTAGAGGTGGAAACCCCATTTAACCCCTGTTAGCCAAGGGGCGGCAATCACTCTTTTCCCAACCCTGTCTATGATGGAGTAGGGGTTGTTAAATGTCCCTGGGGTATAGTGCTCAAATATATCCCCCTTATCCCCTGGGTAGGCCCCAGTGCTGCCCATAGGTAAAACACCTGCATGTGCTCGAATGTCCTCTCCTGAAACTTACTAAATTTAAATGATTGAAAATACAAGTTATTTTGAGAGTGTTACCAGATGAGAAGAATTCAATCCTCCGACATGTTCAAGGTGCTGATGTGTTTTAAGCTGGTTGTGTCTCATCCTCTCCTGCTGATGGACCTGACTGATCCAAGGTGAAGTAACCCACACCTGTCCACCAAGATATAGTTATGACATATCCTATCCGTACCAACGGCACCAGTCTAACATGCCTGTGAATGCAAATCATAGAGGCTTAGTAACCTTGCAATCTGTCAATGCAGGCACAGAAAAACTTCCCAAGAGAGTCTTTTATTTTTATATAGAAAAAACAACCAAAAAAATAAATGACACAAGTGCTTTTAAACATCACTTTCATTAAACAAGACTTCGGAATTTAAGGCAAGACAGTGGGCTGAATAAAATTTGAGTCTTTACAACAGGAAAAAACAGGCAGACTAAATGGGATGTATGGGTCTGATTCTTCAAAAGATAATTTTTTTTATAAATTCAAATGTATTGATTTTTTTCTGAGAATATGAAGGGGAAAGGGGCCCCCCTGGACAGTTAGGAAGGGGGAACATGACTGCTGGCCCTTTGACCGGGGTCAGTAGTTCATGGTCCGGTCACAGGTGTGGGTAGCAACATTGTTGCTATAATGTTCTTTGGGGAATAAGGGTGGGCTTACCTGAGCAGGGTTTCAGTCATTCCTGACACTCTGTACGAGCTCCCCTCCTATCTATGTGTTCTGTATTTTTTCCTGTGCCGGTGTTGGTTTCTTGTATTCTCTTTTAGTCACAGCGGGAAGTCTCGGCCGGCACCTTTTATGTGGAATATCCAGTGGATGGAGAAGGCTTGGGGAGACGAGTTCTGTGGAGGCTGACGGTACCCAGAACGAGAGCTCTTGGTAAAGTGTTGGGTTATCTGCCTGTCGGTAACACGACAGCTGGCAGGATGGTTATGTTTATGTATGGTTATGATACGCCCTTACCCACAATGTTGTGTTGTGTATTTCTTGGGTGGGATGGGGTTTTTTGTGCCATAATTAGGTCCTGTGGTCTTGGTTTAAGCAGTCAAGGGATACAGAAATAAAGGAAAGGGACACAGGAACCGGTAAGGACAGGCATCATACAGGTGGTATAACTAGTGGCAGCACAGACTTTATACAAACAGCCAGGATATAAAATCAACTCCTAATCATACCTGGGAACTCTCCGGGTTTGACCTGGAGATCTCCTGGGTGAAGCACCGCTTCTCCGACTCTCTTGGTCAAGACCTGAATCATCTGGGTCACGGGAGCGGCGTCTTGACACTCCATGGCCATTTTGCCTTTAAATGGTGGTGTTTCCCATCAGTGGGACCGCCCACCTACATCACGGGACCACCCGCTGAAGTCAGTGGGCAGTCCGGGCCGCGTCCTTCAAAGGTATGCTCGTAATGCAAGATGATCATACATGCAAACACTGAGTAAAAAAAATTCCAGAGTATGCGTGGCATGAGTGCTGAGCCTTGGCCCGATTGAAATCAACTTGGACTGTTAGTGTGTGGGGGGGGATTTCTACAACTTGTTTTGAACCCCTGACATCCGGCGGTGGTCCATGATGAACATGCCGGATAGAGTAGAGGTTCTTTCTTATAATTCAAAGCTAAGGGAGAAACTGGCCAATATGGTAAAAGCAGTCACACGGGACATATTAAAACAGCAACCAGTAGTGCGGGGTGGCCATTAATGTAAACATTAGGTAGAGCATTGCAGGAGCGTGAGCAGCATATGAAATCGGACCTGAAGCTGATCCCTTCCAATAGAGTAGGTTCATGCATTTCACAGTGTTAAGGTAAGGTAGTGTTTATATGTTGACAACCCCAAGTGGGTATGGTGGAGTAGCATCACACCCAGAGTCGTTGCACAAATAAATGGACTTAGGGGACTACAACCCTTAGAGCGTGAGGCCAGATCCACAAGCATTTTCCCAGAGGGATCGAGGCCTATGTTTCTCATTTCTCCATTTTTCATTTCTCATTTGATTTGTTTTATAGCAATGATTGCATTTGTGCAATAATAACATTTCAACATATTTAGACAAAAATAAAGTACCTGGTTGTCAGGGTCCTGGGACCGAGTGAAGGTGGTCTGAACTCCAGGTCCCGCGTGGTGTCCTCCGTTGCCTCCAATGCTCACATGTCTTCTGCTTGACGCGTCTTCATTAACTTTATGTGTTCCCCGACACTGCTGGCGGGGAAGGCGCTCGCGTAGCGTCACACCAATGGGCGTGGTGTCTACTAGCAGGCAATTCAAAAACTGAGTACTGAGACTCAGTCAGTGCTCACTTATTGTGCGAGTAGATGTGTTTTCCTTGCTAATCCCTGTTAACCCTTCGTGTACCAGACCCGGTTACCCTGATTATGTGTACCCTTCATGTACCAGACCTGGCTATCATGATTACGTTAACCTCTCGTGTACCAGACCTGGGTATCCTGATTCCATTAACCTCTCGTGTACCAAGCCCGGCTATCCTGATTACATTAACCTCTTGTGTACCAGACCTGGCTATCCTGATTACGTTAACCTCTCATGTATCAGACTTGGCTATCTTGATTACGTTAACCTCTCATGTACCAGACCTGGGTATTCTGATAACATTAACCCCTTGTGTACTAGACCCAGCTATCCTGATTACTCTCGTGTACAAGACCTGGCTATCCTGATTACGTTAACCTCTCGTGTATCAGACTTCACTATCCTGATTACGTTAACCTCTCGTGTACCAGTATAGATAATACATAAGATTAGTTCTATACACCTTGGTGAAGAGAATCTATAATTAGAAATATTTTTTATCAAATAAGAAACTGATAACAAATAACCTCCTACCCCACTTATTAACTGCAGCACTATTAAACAATAGTGAAAGGGCATAGGTCTATGGACCTATTATTGGCAAAACACAAGTGGGGAACGATTAAATGGAACCAAGTACCGAAAACAGTATCTCTACATTTAAAATATGGGACACTACCCATTTAGTTATTAAATTTATCCCTTTTTGAGATGGCAATTGTTTATTTTTTCATAAAGACAAGTTTTGCTATGGATGACTTAATGTCACGATTCCTAAGGGTATATATAATGGGATTAAACAAAGGTGTCACCACTGTGTTTAGTAAAGATAAAACCTTATTGAAATTAAATGAGTACCCCCTGGATGGTGCCAAATAAAGGGTAATCAATGTCCCATAATAGGTTCCTACAACAGTAAGATGAGAGCTGCAGGTAGAGAAAGCTTTCTGTCTCCCAGTGCTAGAGGAGATCCGTCGAATAGAAGCTGAAATGCAAATGTAAGTTACCATAATAAATACAAGTTGTAAGATTCCTACTACAATCGACACTATGGATACTTCAATTTGTACAGCTGAGGTATCTGAACACGAAAGGGCAAGGACTGGAGCAAGATCACAGAAGAAATGGTCAATGACATTAGGTCCACAAAACTGAAGCTGAAGTATGAGAGAATGAGTTACCATGGACTGAAGAAAACCCACCAGCCAAGACCATAAAACCAGATAATGAGAAACTCTAGAATTCATAATAGCAGAATAATGTAACGGTTTACAGATGGCCAAGTATCGATCGTAGGACATCACGCATAACAGGCAGCACTCCATTATGGCAGAAGCACCAAAGAAATACAATTGGGTGAGGCATCCATTGAAAGACAGAGGGCTTCCACCAAGCAGTATGACTTGTAGAGTATGAGGGACAATGTTTGTACTGATTAATATATCACAAATTGAGAGGTGGCTAAGAAATTTGTACATGGGTAAGCACAACTGACGGCTGGTTGGTATTACAGCGATGATAAGAAGATTTCCAACGATGGTTGCAAAATATGTGATTGTAAGAAGCATGAAGATGGGAATCCGAAGAACGTGGAGATCTTGAAATCCAAGAAGTATGAATTGAAAGAAGTTGGTGTGGTTGATCTTTGAAAAATTCTGCACATGCTGTAAGATAAAGTTTGATGTTTCTTCGTCCATTCTATATATAAAAAAATAACAATTTTGACACCTGGAAATCTGTGGGAAACATTTTTCAGGTATTAAATCTTAAAAAAGATTTTATCAGGAAGTAAAAGTTATTACATCAGACTTTTTTCTTTTATTCTATATGAATTATAGTTATTCCTTCCAGTACCTTGAGCAAGAACTAAAAATATACATCTTTAATGTAGAAATGTGTTTTCTAAACTATTGCAGTTTTTTAAATTAACTCTAAATTCCAGGAACCAGACCAACTGTACCCCACTGATGAACCCAGTGAAGGCCAAAACATATGTCTAGGGTTGTTTGTTCCCTTAACAAAGGAAATTTGAGATGCTCCCAAGCAGGGACGCATAGTAGGCCACTATCTGCATAGCTCCACTCAGTAGTAGTCCAGGGAGGTAGAAGCCCCTATGCCACTGCTCAATGGGTCATTTAGAATGGAAATCTCTGATCTCCCCTATCAGTCCAGTTATACTTACCTTGCGTGCTTGGATATGGCATCATATATCTGCACTCAACATTAACGGACAGTGGCCATGGATAGGGCAAGTGAAGAAGCTGCCCTCTATCACTCTGCCAGACTCCTTTATTATTCTAAAGTTAAACTCTCTGACATTCACCTATTCTGAGAAGCTTACTGCCTATTTTAATTCCCACTACCTGTATTCTAAAAGAAACCATCTGAAGTTCTCCATGCAAGAGACTTTTTCACATAACCTTTGCTACAATCAAATCATCCTCTCCCAAGCGCTCCCTTACCTTTTCTCTTCTTCCTGCTCAACCGCCTATGATGCCATAGACTTCTCCTTCTGTACCAGTTTGTCTTAATATATGTTCATGCATATTCTCCCTCATCATAAGAGCACTACAGAGTCAGTGCTTTCTGCACCCTGAACGGCTCGATCCTTCTTTTTTATACCAAATGATTTAACATAAGGTGTACCTGGGGTATTGCTTTACCATTGAAATTAATTGGCCACAAGAGAGTGCTTTTCGTCAATTAAGACAATAAATGAATAGTTATGTTGGCAACACAGCTGTGGCAAGCATCAGCGTGTCTGCAACTGACCGGGATGAAAAGAAAGATATATTACAAATACACAGATGAACCTCGTATCACCAGGGGGTTTTGAGTAGACTTGTGCATTCGTCTTCGGGCGAACATGAAATGAACACAAAGAGTGCGTTTTCGTGTTCGTTCCGAAGACACGAAAAAGAGAAGAGAGCGGCGGTAAAACATGGACAAAGACACACACACGAAGAACCTTCGTGATGGCATTCGTCTACTAATCTCCCCGGTCCCTTCCCCATCTAGCCTACCTTATCTTCGCGGCATCGCAGGAGTTGATGGAAGCGGAAATCCATAGGTTCGCCGTCAGGGGTTACAGGGCAGTGCGAGTGAGCTTACCGGTCTCCTGCAGGGACCCCCTCTGGTATCAACCACTTCTATGATGCCCAGGATCCAGCATGTACTGGCTGCCTGGGCATGATAGGAATGTAATTGCTGTTAGCAATCATATAGATGTAAGATAGCAATGACACTCCTATCATGCACAAGCAGCCACAGTAGCAAAAGCTAGTAGAAATGACACTTATAGCATGTCCATTGGTAATACTAACATTTTTGTTTTTTTATTTTTTCCTGCTCTCCTCCAGTGTTGTGACCCTGCCCGTGCCACGAGGAAAACCTTCTGTGGGCCCGCCCCTCGAACGTCACGTTGCTTTGAACTTCTCAGCCGGGCAGTCCGGTCCTGCTCACTCACGCGGGCCGCAGCTGGAAGTCCGGCAGGCCACATTTGGACTGCGGCACGCACGTTGGACGCCCCTGCGCTACATATTTAACATATTAATCCGCTGCCTGGCTCACCAACCCCTCCATAACTCTCATCTCCTCCACTCTGTTAACGCAATCCCTAATGGTGGGGGCTTTATTAGCTTTCCAATAGAGTGGGTTCATGCATTTCACAGTTTTAAGGTAAGGTAGTGTTTATATGTTGACAACCCCCAGTGGGTATGGTGGAGAAGCATCACACCCAGAGTCAAGGGGGCACCTTGATGACCTGGATAATTACCTCACGGACTTGCATCCAATATGGCTTCACAAGTCTGCATTTTTGTCATTTTGCTGTTGGGGATCATCTCTTCCCGAGAGATGATGTATGAGACCCTGACCGGAAAAGTAGCTGCAAGAAGTCCAAAGATCCTCTTCCAGACATGCCGTGAAATCTAGGTTCTGTGTAAGAGGCAGTACCAGTGAGACGTAGTATGAAAGACGTCCTCTGATGTTCCCAAATGCAAATCGTTGCACAAATAAATGGATTAAAGGGGACTACAACCCTTAGAGTGTGAGGCCAGATCCACAAGCATTTTCCAAGAGGGATCGAGGCCTATGTTTCTCATTTCTTCTTTTTTCATTTCTTATTTGATTTATTTTATAGCAACGATTGCATTTGTGCAATTATAACATGTCAACATATTTCTACATATTAAGGCAAAAAGAAAGTACCTGGTCTACATTTTTTTTTGTTAGCGCATTACGTCCTTTCACCACCAAACATTTTTTACATCTATAGATAATACATACGATTAGTTCTATACACCTTGGTGAACAGAATCTATAATTATAAATATTTTTATCGAATAACAAATAACCTCCCACCCCATTTATTAACTGCAGCACTATTACAAAATAGACAAGGGACATAGGTCTATGGACTTATTATGGACAAAACACACCAAATGCCCAAAAAAGTATCTCAACATTTAACCCCTTAATAAAAACAATGCATTTTGAGCCCGTACATGTAAGGGCTTTGTCATTAAGGGGTTAAAATATGGGACACTACCCGTTTAGCTATTAAATTTATCCCTTTTTAGATGGAAATTGTTTATTTTTTCATAAAGACAAATTTTCCTATGGATGACTTAATGTCACGGTTCCTAAGGGTATATATAATGGGATTAAACAAAGGTGTCACCACTGTGTTTAGTAAAGATAAAACCTTATTGAAATTAAATGAGTACCCCCTGGATGGTGCCAAATAAAGGGTAATCAATGTCCCATAATAGGTTCCTACAACAGTAAGATGAGAGCTGCAGGTAGAGAAAGCTTTCTGTCTCCCAGTGCTAGAGGAGATCCGTAGAACAGAAGCCAAAATGCAAATGTAAGTTACCATAATAAATACAAGTTGTAAGATGCCTACTACTATGGACAGTATGGATACTGCAATTTCTACAGCTGAGGTATCTGAACACGAAAGGGCAAGGAGTGGAGGAAGATCACAGAAGAAATGGTCAATGACATTAGGTCCACAAAACTGAAGCTGAAGTATGAGAGAATGAGTTAACATGGACTGAAGAAAACCCATCAGCCAAGACCATAAAACCAGATAATGAGAAACTCTAGAATTCATAATAGCAGAATAATGTAACGGTTTACAGATGGCCAAGTATCGATCGTAGGACATCACGGATAACAGGCAGCACTCAATTATGGCAGAAGCACCAAAGAAATACAATTGGGTGAGGCATCCACTGAAAGACAGAGGGCTTCCACCAAACAATATGACTTGTAGAGTATTAGGGACAATGTTTGTACTGATTAATATATCACAAATTGAGAGGTGGCTAAGAAATCTGTACATGGGTAAGCACAACTGACGGCTGGTTGGTATTACAGCGATGATAAGAAGATTTCCAACGATGGTTGCAAAATATGTGATTGTAAGAAGCATGAAGATGGGAATCCGAAGAACGTGGAGATCTTGAAATCCAAGAAGTATGAATTGAAAGAAGTTGGTGTGGTTGATCTTTGAAAAATTCTGCACATGCTGTAAGGTGAGGTTTGATGTTTCTTCGTCCATTATATAAAAAAAAAATAACAATGTGCACATGCGGAAATCTGTGGGAAAAATTTTTCAGGTATTAAATCTTGAAATAGATTGTATTAGGAAGTAACTGCAAAATTATTACATTAGACTTCTTCTGTTTTAAGAGTTTTTTTTTCTTTTATTCTATATAAATTATTTTTATTCCTTCAAGTACCTTGAGCAAGCACTCAAAATATACATCTTTAATGTAGAAATGTGTTTTCTAAACTATCGCAAGTTTTTAATTCAACTCTAAATTCCGGGAACCAGGCTTTTTGCCCTTTGGGATCCCGTTTAAAGGTGGGTCCAAACTTGGACCTCTTTGCTCTCTTGTGCCTAGAGTGATACCAACTGTGCCCCACTGATGTACCCCAGTGAAGGCCGAAACATATGTCTGGGGTTGTTTGAGATGCTTCCAAGCAGGGACACATGGTAGGCCAGGCTATAAAGCAGCTGCCTGTTCTTGGTGAGCATCTCATATTCTTTTGGTATGATAATGCCATTGGGAATTAAAACTTCAAAGGCAAAATATAGGTACAAAAGAAGAGATCATCTTGAACATAAAGGAAAGTAGACAATGCAACAAAACATTAGGGAATAGAAAAGCAAGGAGGGTGCTGGGTTGTATAGCTAGAGGCATTAGCAGCAGGAAGAGTTAGGTGGTTTTACTATTTTACAGATCTCTTGGTAGACCTTGAGTACAGGTTTATGTTTAACGTTCTGGAGATACCAGAAGGATATTGACATGTTGGAGAGAGTTCAGATGAGACTGACTAAAGTGATAAATAGGAATAAAAATTATCAGGAAAGACTAAGGAATCTTGTCCGGCTTGGAGGAGAGAAGAGAGAGAGATGACATAGAAACATTTAAACAAATAAATGGACTTAACAAATTACAGGAGAAAAGTTTTTTTTAGAGGAGAAATGTTAGAACAATAAGTCATAATCTAAAACTTAACTGTAAAATTACTTTACCAAGAGGGCGGTTGATAAGGAGAACAGCCTCCTATCAGGAGTGGTAGAGACTAATATAGTTTGGAAATGTAAACGTGAATGGGATATGCATAAAGCTATCCTGAATCTAAGACAAAGAACTAATTAAGGCTTGAGTCTTTCCATCAATAAAAAATAAGAAGACTAGATGGGCCGTATGGGTCTTATCTGACGTCAAATTATATGCTTCTATGTTTCTAGATGTAGACTAACATAGACTTTCAGGAGCTTATGTGGTTCTATGTTTTCTTCCACCATCTTCAAATCCATCTTCTCTTGAACCAAGATGGCTAATGACTATCTACATTGCTCCACTCAGTAGTGTATTCTTGCCTAGGTAGAAGAGGTCACAAGTCCAGGGTGGTGGAAGCCCCTATGCCAGTGCCCGATGGGCCAGTTAAAAAATAAATCTCTGATCTCCCCTACCAGTCCAGTTATACTTTGCTGGTGCTTGGATATGGCATTGGATGTGACCATGAACAGGGCAGCTGAAGAAGCTGACATTCACCTATTCAGAGAGGCTTAGTGCCTATCATTTTAATTCCCGTTACCTGTATTCTGATAGAAACCATCTCCATGCAACTGACTTTTCTACATAACCTTTGCTATAATCAAGTCATCCTCTCCCAAGCGCTCCCTTACCTTCTGTCTTCTTCCTGCTCAACCGCCTAAGATGCCGTAGACTTCTCCTCCTGTACCAGTTTGTCTTAATATATGTCCATGCTTATTCTCCCTCATCATAAGAGCACTACAGAGTCAGCCGGAGTGCTATAAAGAATATGTGATGTAAATATGATGTCATTTGTCCAGTTTCCTATGCCATTAACACATTTAGAAACATATGTGATACCTAATAAATAGATAATAACGCTGAGATACCTCGACTAATTCTCCTCTCCCATCATAACAATTACAAGAGAGAAAAGAATTTCCCCTTTACATACCTGGAGTTGTGAGGTTTTATCATTCATGTTTTGGTCACTTTTTCCACGCTGTTTGCTTGTTACATTAAAGTGAATCTCCTCCAATCTGCATGCTTTCTGTGCCCTGAACGGCTCGATTCTTCTTTTTTTATACCAAATTATTTAACATACGGCGTACCTGGGGTATTGCTTTACCACTGGAATTAATTGCCCACGAGAGACTGCTTGTCGTCAATTAAGACAATAAATGAATACTTATTTCGGCAACACAGCTGTGGCAAGCATCAGCGTGTCTGCAACTGAACAGCATTAAAAGAAATATAAATACATTGATTAATTAACCCTTTCCCGCGCGCCACAGGGCATTTTACTAATTTGTAACAACCTCTCCCCAGTGATATATTTACCTTTGGGGCCACCCTAGGCCCTACCTAGAGCAGCGCCCCTTGCTGCTTCCTCCTCCATGGTCGGCATCCAGGGGCAATAATAGCACTGCATTCCGGTAAGAAATTTAGCTCCAGGATATGACGTCATATCTCGGCACGCTGTATCTTAAAGGCACGCAGCATCTATGGAGCCAGCACAGCCTCCGTTCCATAAATAGGCCAGTTGGGAAGATCAAAGCTCTCCCTTGTAACAGGGCACTGGGGGCTTGACCAGATGAAATGAACATATGTCATATGCCTTACCTTGATTTTGTATCGGGGGTCTACTGCCCCCCATTGGACTTGCTGCCCAAATACATGAATAGCCCTATAATGAATAATAAATAAAAAGTGAGGCATAAGTGATTTTTTTTAACTATTTGCGTTTTATTGTTATTTTAAAAAATATTTTTAGACTGGACCTCATGAGGACGATAGTGATGTAGCTCCAGGGGGACCTTGTACCAATGGGACAGTAGCTTAAAGGAGCCCTCCTGAAGCTTGCTAGAAATCATACCCTTGTGGGTGAGTAATAGTATTTTGTCCCACTCAGTTTTGTGTTACAGGAGTCATCAATCAATAAAGCATAAATGTGGGAGAGCAAGTGGGATGGCTCTTTAGTTAGAATACATAGTTGCTCGAAGTTCGTTAGCTCCCTCGTGAGCTGTGCATCTGGTAAGAGTGACGCAACATAATGCTTGATCTGGTGATACAAGAGAACCATCTGGAAAGGAGGAGAGACTTGTTGGGTCAAGTCTTTAAGAGGCTTAACTTTAGTTCCCTGAATGAGGTGGCATATCCTGACGTGTGTGAGACGGCCACGCGGGCATAGCCCAGCAAGCCCCTTGTGTATGTCAGTGGAGAGCAAAGGGTTATGTGTAAGAGGAAACAAAGGGTTGGAGGAAGAAGTCAGAAGTCTCCGTGAGGCGAGTCTCTTCAAGACTCGCAGTGAGGCAGATATCGTCGGGTGGTTATGTACTGTCAACTGCCTGAAGTGTTCCGGCAACCAAGGTGCTGCCGAAATATGGTGCACAAAAAACGAGTTTTCTAAGGGTACCCACAAGTTCGGGGCCTCCAAGGACCACTACACGGCAGAGATGTGATGCCAGCCATTACCATTCCATATTAGGGACCCCCATGCCCCCCCTGTGTTTAGGTCAAACCAGGTGAGACCAGGTGAAGGAAAGTCTCGGGTTGCGATCCCCCCAAATACATTTTTGAAAGGCTTTGTGATAAGCCTTGAAGTATGACCTAGGGAGGAAGATGGGTAAGCCCTGTAACAGTTATAAAAACCGAGGGAGGATGTTCATTTTTATGACCCCTATACGGCTAAATCACGATATGTGGGGTAACGCCCATTTACAGAGATCCAGGAGCACTGAGCATGAAAGCTGTTACATTTCAACTGCCCTTCCGGGTTGCGCCACTGCTGATGTAACCCAGAAGTTCATTGGAGGACAGGATATCCCCTGCAGGCACAGACGCTCACAGACCTCGCAAGTCCTCACAGAAGTGCATAGAGATCACAGTGTGATCGATGCAGAGGGATCGCGGGGAGGGGAGTGAGAAACCATGTCGCCCCGTCCTGAAACGGAGAAGCAGAAATAAAAATGTTAACACACACATTAAAAATACATTAAAATAATAATAAAATAATAATATGTAAAAATAAAATAATAATGTGAGCTGTGATGTCAATTGTCATGTAGTGAGGTCCCTAAAGACCTCTAACCATTTCTGTAAAAATTTAAACAAAATATATAAAAAAGATAATATAAAAAATTTAAAACCCTTACATCCCATTGCCCTAGCATAACATCTAGCCAGTATACCCCTCCTGCCATTGTTAAGCCTTAAACATTTTTAAGGCATAAACATTTATACAAAAAATGTACACCTCATAGTATGCTCCCTGGTGCTGTGAAAGTATGGAAAATCTATATAAATTACGTATTTCTGAAATTAGGACACCTGAATTGATAAATTTGGAGGGGATTTTCGATCACTTTACCTAACTATGTGATGATTCAGAGGGAAAAAAATGTCACTAGTTTTTACTAAAATTTCTCATTCTAAATTTTCAGCTAACCATCCAACTATGGTATCAAAAGAAAGCTCTATCTCTCCTTGAAAAAACAATATATAGTTTCCATGGGTACACTATCCACAGGGAAGGAGAATAATCGCTAAACCGACATAGCGCAAAATTGCCAAAAACCCCTGGGACTGAAGGGGTTAATGGCCGAAGTCTGCCACCGAAAAGGGAAGCATCTAGCCAAGCTCTCTCTAAGTCCCTGAAGGTGTGTAGTTCCCCGATGACATGTGTGAGGGACGACTCTGGGTGTGTAACCATACAGAGCATATCATCGGCGTAAATCACCAGTTTATGACTATATGGTTAGCTAGGGTTAAACCAGGCGAGAGGCTCCATTGTCAAAATGAAGAGCAACGGAGAAAGGGGGCAGCCCTGTCGGGTACCATTCTTTATATGAAATTGTTCAGAAAGTACACCATTAACTTTAATTTGCGCAGAGGGATTAGAGTAAAGAGCTCTAATAAGATTAAGAAAATTCCCTTGCAACCCAATCGCTTCTAAAGTTTGAAACAGGAAGGGCCAGGCTACTTTATCAAATGCCGTTTCGGCGTCCATAGATATTAATGCAAAGGGAATCTTGTGCTCATTGGCATACATGATCAGGTTTAATCCCTATTGTCACTTGCCTCTCTTCCCGGGACGAAATCCACTTGGTCCCTGTGTATCAACGATGGAACATAAGTAGGCATAAAGCCATGACCTTAGCGAATAATTTGAGGTCTGTGTTAATTAAAAAAATTGGCCGCTAATTAGTGCACTGGTCTGCATCCTTTCCTGGCTTGGGGATCACTACAATATGTACCAGATTAGTGTGGGGATCAGGGACTCAGTTTTGTCACGTGGGTTCCCAACACCGGGAAGAAGCTCTGATAGTATGCGCTAGTGAAACCATCCGGTCCCGGGCTCTTACCCTTAGGGTCAATTTAAGTGCCAATTCCACTTCTTCGCATGTAATCGGGGAGTTTAAGGTCTCTATGACCCTGTCCTCCAATCTCTGAGGTAAGTATTGATTGAGATAGGCCTAGATGGAGGGTAACTATTGAGGATTGGAAAGTTCCTTAGAAGGCGAATTATATAGGGCCTCATAATAGTCGTGGAAGCATTTGGCTATATCATTTGATTCATAACTAAAGGAACCCGTGTGATTTCTGATTCTGTGAATGAATGTGGTAGCTTTTTGCACCCGAAAAGCCCTTGCGAGAAGTTTGACTGGTTTGTCGCCCTCCTCATAGAAAAGCTTTCTCGTCAGTAAAAAGGAACGCCTCGCCCTGTTATTCAAAATGGAGGCCAATTGGGTTTGCAGTGTTTGCAGTTGCGGAATGAGCTCGGGGGTTAATAAGGCTTTATGAGATTGTTCCAGTCAATGTATTTGGCTCGTGAGAGACATAATTTCGACCAACCGCAACTTCTTGAGAGTGGCACCTAATTTGATAAGATGCCCCCTCATACCGGCCTTATGGGCCTCCCAAACTGTGGGTAACAGAATTGCGCTAGACATATTGTCAAGAAAATAATTTTTTCAACATTGCAGCAGTGAAAGAACAAAAAGATAACCAAACTAAACCAAAACTGATAAAACATGAACAAATAGAGCCCATCATATGCCTGTGTAGAGCAGTGACAGACTCTGGATGCCGAGGCATCAAATAATGAGCCCAATGACCTAGAACAGGTAGCAAACTAATACCTCACCTCCACAGGGAAGCGAAGCAGGTCGGCTCCCGGGAACGTGTAGGCTATGGCAAGAGAGAAAACTAGTACTCAGTCGACAGAGGACTGAGAAACCAAAACAAGAAAGGAATAGTTAAAGAGAATAAAAGAAATGTGCGTAGAGAGCCAGTCCTCATACCTGGCCCATCATGACTTAAGGCAAGTAACACAATCACAAACAGTGAGCGTTTGCAAATTGTGCTCCACAGAAACGATAGTAATAGGCTCAGCCACAAAAATTAGCGACCCACAGCGACAACGCAAACAAAATAATAACAAAACAAAATAGGAGGGTCTAGGACCGTCATTCACTGAGTAAAGGTGTGTAGTGTGAGACATAGTAATGACATATCCCTAGTCTACGAGAGACAAGTAAGGCGTTACGAAGCCGCGATAAGTAGCAGGCAAGTGTAGGAATGCAAGATATGTAACACTGAGAAAGGAAAAGAAAAAGAAGGGGGGGGCTCATAGCAACCGACGGCGCTGCCGCCATAGGTACAAATAACGGTGACCGTAACAAGCACCGCAGCAAAACAAGACCGTCAGCATGAATCCCCATCCCCGACCAAAGCCATTAAATAGGATACCAGTACGCGTCCCGTAGAGGTCCATATGAGGGACATGAAGTCCAGGGTATCCAACGTTCAGAGGAGAGAAGTCCGTGACAGGGATCCAGGCGCTAAGACGACAACAAAGACATCAGGAGAGCCATAAGTAGTAGTGAAACGTACGCTGAGAACTCCGATGGTGAGAAGGTGGTATAAAAAGTCGAAAGAGATCCGTGGGAGGTCTTAGGAGTGCAGGTCTTCTCGGCCACGGTGCCAGGTTCACACCAGGTTCTAGAGGGGTCCGACAAACTTGCCGGTGGATGAAAGGTAGGGGATTTCATAAAGGTGGGGATTTCACAAGTGGGTACGCTCAGAGCCTCATTGAAGTTGTGTATATCTTCCGGTTGTCGGATTATGTGTGTGTTAGATCCCCTGCGGACAATGAGGGCGAAGGGGAATCCCCATTGATAAGGGATATTTGCCTCACAGTGAGCCCGTGTGATCGGTTGAAGCAGTCTACGGTTCTGTAGAGTAACAGGTGATAGGTCCTGAAATACTGAGATGGAGTGAGACTCCCAGGTAAAAGTTGCGCGGTTACGAAAAGCCCGTAACATTTCCTCTTTGAGCGTGTAGTCCTGCAAACAGCACACCACGTCTTTGGGGGGAAGCGTTCCGGACAGCATCTGGAGGAGAGCTCTATCAGCCCTATCAAAGCAAATTATTGTACCTGTGTCTCTGTTTAAGACCTTGTTAAAGATTGCCTGCAACATAGTAGGTAAATCATCGTGTGGTATTGATTCAGGCAATCCTCTAATCCTGAGATTGTTCCTACGTCCTCTGTTATCGAGGTCCTCAAGTTTGCGTGAAAGCTGTTGTATGACGGTCAAATGCTCCCGTAGTCCACTGTTACACAAATTCGAGGTTGTTCCTCCTAGAGTGCTGCCACGCGCTCACCAACATGCTTGAATGGCGGTAAGGCTAGAGCAGATCCCTGGGTCGCGCGGCCCTGAATTTCAGCAATATCCTCCTTGGTGGGTAAAGATTCTATTTTCTCCTTCCAGGAGTAGTCCGCCCAAACAGGAGAAGTGGATCCAGCCTACAAGGTGCCCTCATCTCCCGCGTCACTCGCCAGGCTTGCTGAGGAAGATGGCGGCCTGGGACAGGAGTGCCGCAAATTCTGATCCGATGTGGCATGAAAGAAGGAGCGCACCGAGGTAAGTGACCTCTTTTCTTTGAAACCCGAGGTCTTCGGCGTTGCTTGAGGCTTGTTGTGTTTGCCCATAGCGGTTGAGAAAGCGTTTCTGAGTCGGGCCAGGTGTAAGGGAGCTCAGGACTTAAGCGTCCATCTTGGTTGCAAGTTAGCCACGCCCCCCGTTGAGCATCTGATGATTTAAACCTCTTATCATCATTTGAGTTTTACAGAGGAGATCCCCATTAAAAGTTTTATTATAGCAATTCTGATATCCTTGTTTCTTAAGCTATATATTATGGGATTGAACAGAGGGGTCAACACAGTGTTCAGAAGGGACAATGCTTTGTTGAGTTCTAAGGAATATCCTCTTGATGGGGCCATATAAAGAGTAATTAGAGTTCCATAATATATTGACACAACAGCAAGGTGGGAGCTGCAAGTGGAGAAGGTTTTCTGTCTCCCACTGCTGGTTGAGATCCGAAGGATAGAACTGAAAATACAGATGTAAGTTGCAACGACAATGACTAGCTGTGAGATTACAATTAAAATTACGTTTATAGATACCTGGATTTCTACAAGTGATGTATCCGAGCATGAAAGTTCAAGGAGAGGAGCTAGGTCACAGAAAAAATGATCTATGATATTTGGCCCACAGAACTCCAACTCAAACACAAGAACCTCTGTAATAAATGATAACGCAAAACCAGCCGTCCAACACCAAATCGCCAGATAATTTGGGAGCTTGACATTCATAATGGACGGATAGTGCAATGGGTTGCAAATGGCCAGATATCGGTCGTAGGACATCACTGTCAGCAAGCAGCATTCGATAAGTGCAGAGGCACCAAAGAAATACAGCTGGATGAGGCATCCAAGGGCAGATATGGGACACCTACCTGTTAATATCACTTGTAGGGTATTGGGGCCAACATTAGAACTAATTAAGATATCACAAAGAGACAGGTGGCTGAGAAAGAAATACATGGGACATTTCAGCTGTTGATTGATTGATACTAAAGTGATGATCAGAAGATTTCCGGTGACCGTTATGGAATAAATGACAATGAGAAGCAGAAAAAGTGGGATATGGAAACTATGAAGATTTTGGAATCCCATCAGAAGAAATTCAGTGACCGTGGTGTGGTTGTCCTTCATCATGAACTACAATGAAAACACAAACTATTATCTTCATATCTATTGTGGTTATAGTTCCATCGTTTATCTTTAATTTTTCACCCCACTATTTAACCCCACTATTTAACCCCACTATTTAAACTCACTTTATGAGTGAATTATAAAATCCGTTGACATATTAAGCTACTACTATCAAAGTGTATAAATTATTATTTCCTTTTTGTTTTTAAATATTTGTTTTATTTTTATATTGTGCTATAGTCTGTAGTCTGAAATAACAAATAGTTCACAAAATATTTTCACTCCGGACTAATATAAAGATGAACTTATGTAGGTACTTACCAATTTATGAGTATAAAGGCTTCTTTTGACCCTTCTCATTAAAATAAAATTTTTAACATTAAATGTTGGAGAACCTTCTTAGAATGTATAACATCTCAATGTGTGTGCCATCAACAATTGGAATAAAAGGAATTATTGTAGGTTAAGTAGTCCTTTTCCTTCCAATCCTTGGATTGTTTGGTCAATATCAGGTTCTTCTAGTTTGCTTGGAGTCATAATTTCATTCCTTTTATATAGGCTTATTTAACACATGAGCTATTATCAACTGGTTTATCCAAGAGGGATTTTAATAATGGTAAGAAAAATCTATGCGAAGAAAAGTCTCAGTATTGTGGAATATCTTGAATAAAGTGGTTCATCGCCAATTTTGTAAGGCCTTATATAACAGAAGCAGCTGCCGTTGGGAACTGTTATTGCCCCTTGGAGTGTAAGATGATTGTGCTACGCAATTAATGTAAATTAATTCCATCATGTATTGAAATTTACAGAAGAGAATATTTGAAAGGTCCTGTTGTTTTCCTTCTTCATTATTATTATTATTATTAGTATTATTAGTATTATTATTATTATTATTTGGCATTAAAAAGGTATTGAAGATTTTCGATCGAGTACATAACTATTAAAGTTGCACAGGGGAACAAAAGGAGTGGGGTAGGAGGGGAGGGACGAGGGGACAAGAGTGGTCACACCTTATGTCATAAACAAAGCAATTTCCAATCATGGCAAAAGCTTTCCCCATATAATCTGTCATAACATTTTTCTATCATTATTACAGACGCCATATGAAAGATTTAAACGGCCCTTATTATTAGACGTGCAAATTGGCCAAAAAGGATTCAGACACAATCTTCAGTTCTTTTGTGGCCCATTCATTTTCGGGCAACAAATTACATTCCGTGGCTATAGCCACATTGACTCTTTCACACTTCCACTCATTCTCTCACACTCTCATTCTCTCACACTCTCATTCTCGTGCTCTCTCTTTCACTTTCTCTAAATGTTTTCCTTCGCTTCTCTGCCAACCACTTCTGTTTCTGCTGACCTTCTCATCTTCTTCATCTTCTATCTTTTATCTTCTCCCGCTCTTCTGATGGACTTACGGAGAACCCACTTGTGTTTAAATGTTAGAAGTAATTATATGGCAAGAATATGGCATGATGACATGCGAGCCGCCGTGGCACGCCCACGACGCACCTGTAACAATGAGCGAGCCGCCGCGGCACTCGCAGTCTTATGAGCGGGTTGCCGCGACTCGTTCGCGGGGCTTGACTACCCCAGCATCTGCCGGTGTGGCACACCCACGGCGCTCGCGGGTGTAGCACACTCAGATGCCGTTTGTTTATAGTTTATCGCACCGACGTCATTAGTGTGCGCCGGTCATGATGACGTCACATACTTGTCTCATTGGTTGATTGTTTTTTCCCCGCCCTTATTCTTATTTAAACCTCCTGTCCCATTAGTGCAGTGCCCGTTCAAAGAGTCACTTGCGTGTATCTCTGGGTTATTGTGCTTTTGTTCGTTCTGATTGATCTACGTGTACCTGACCTTGGCTTTGTTTCCTGACTTCGATTCTGTGCTGCCTGCCCCGACCTTGGCTTGTTTATCGTCTTGTGATCCTGTGCTATCTGCCCCGACCTTGGCTTGTGTACCGACCTTGCTCCTGTGCTGCCTGCCTCGACCGTGGAATTTCCTATAGCCTTTGTGCTGTGCTACGCTACCGTCTCTGCATTGTGGGTGCATCATCCGTGTTGTCCTAGGTCCCGCATAACAGGAAGGAGATTGAGCCACATCAGCAGCTGAGGCAGGCACAGACAGAGAGGCACATCTAACCATATAGTACAAGATTGAATCACCCCAATATTAGAAAAACAGAACAATAAATGATCCCCCAGAATAATGAAGGACATTGAGCTGCAGCAGCAGAGGCAGGGCACAGGGCAGGCACCGACAGACAGAGTCATCCAGATAGAACAGGGTTGCTCAGGACTACATTTTCCCTAATTTTAGAAAAAAGAAGAAGAATTCTCCAATATTAGAAAAATTTTAAAAAATTGATCACCGCAGAGTAAGGAAGGAGATAGCACTAGCAGCAGCAAAGCATGTGGCGTGGGAAGGCTCTAGCATGCAGCCCCTTAGTGCAGGAATACATTTCCCCAATACTCCAAAAAATTAAAAGAATTCATCACTTCAGAGTATCTGCTGCCAGTTTGCACCTGAAGCAAAGCTGTGCTGTGTACATAGGTTTTGGTTGAAACCAGAATCAGTCAGATGTCCTAATACCTTACCCAGGCGCATTTCCTTATGACACAATCTGCTTCTTGCAATGCACCCATCTCACACACTCTCAAACGAATCCCAGACTTTACTAAGGTTCTGTACACCAGGCGCCAAAACGTGGCAAACAGATTAGCGAATCTTAAAGATATTTCTGAGCTTTTGCCATTCGTTTTCATTTGTTTTGTCCAATGTCCTCCTTGGTATCGGAGATACGTATGAACGCATGAAATTGATAACGTTTTGCTAAAAATAAGGTTGGTATGAATTTGAATGCATGATAGACGTTATCATCATTAGAAGTACCTTCCATGTGTGATACACATTAGTAGTAATGTGCCCTCACAAAATGTAAACACACAAAATGGGCATTCAATGGAGCAGACGGTTTCTTTAGGGTGAATCAGGCCTACTGTACACCCAGGCACAGGAAGCACTCCCTGCTCACTGTGCTGACAGGAAGTGTCCATGGAACAAATCACTTGCAAGGGTGGGAGCTAGAATCAATTCTTGGTCTTACCTATATTTCCCAACAGTTTCACTACCTGTAACCGCCCCCCCTACCTAGACAGACAACCAGGGCATTAAAAGACAATGACTGGGAAATAGGCTGCTGTCAACTGGCTCCCAAGAATTTTCAGCTGCCCTTTTTGTCATATTGTATAGATAGCTCTATAATTATTTAGGTTTATTAATAGACAATCATAATCCAAAATGTTACTAGTGCTATTAGACTTCTGCATTCGTCTTCGGGCGAACATGAAAACGAACAGGAAGAGTGCGTTTTCGTTCCGAAGACATGAAGAACAGAAGACAGTGGCGGTAAAACGTAGGCGAAGGCGAAGACTCACACATGAAGAATCTTCGTGATCATCTTCGTCTTCGTGATCATCTGGCATTGGTTGATGCCAGAGGAAGACCCTGCAGGTGTCCAAGAGGCTCACTCGCACAGCCTTTTTAACTCCTGATTTCCACTCCCATTAACCCCTGCAATGCTATGTTGCATAACGGGAGCAGAAATCCATAGGTTAAATGGCCATGCAAGCAACCAATAGGCTCACTCGCACAGCCCCTTACCACTGGTTGCTATGCAGCAGAAGAAGAAAAAACCTGGGAACCTGCAACAACAATTAAAAGTCTGTGCCAGCGACCAACAAAGTCATAATAAAAAAAGCATAATAACTTAGCCGGAGTGCTCTAGATCCCAGTTTCACCCTTCCTCCTGCCTGTCTGACCAGTATTATTGGTTCTGATGGCAGGATTGTTTTCATGTGCTTTTTGAGTGCTGTTATAACTAATTTGCATATGATCTGCATATGTTTTACATATGGTGTGATGCATGCTGGCTGTAGCTCACCACCACCTTATTGAAAAGCTCTTGGAGGATGGTGGTATATTATGAGATAAATTTTAACCTCAATGTGAGTCTTGTTATTGGGGTAAGTTTCTGCTCCTCATTGCTGTATTGCTATAATCCCTGTGTACTGCAGTGCTGCCGAGGTTCTAAAGCGTTATGATTCTTGCTGTCTTTGTGCTAGTTCTGCCTGACAGTTGAAGTGTTGTGTTCCTGGTGGCCTTGGGGAGAAAGAAGGATTGTCTGGGGGGTGTTCCCAGTTGGGGTACAAGTTTTTCCTGTCACATTGGTGGCAGAAGTGGGATGCTTCCTTCCAAGCAGAACATCCAAACCACCACTGGGATTTATCACTCTGTGGGCAGAGAAGGAGCTATGCCAGGATCCTTAGCTCTGGAGGTGGAGTTCGGATGGCGTAAGCAGGAGGCATGGGCCCAACCCAATTGACCTATATCGGCTGAGGACGAGCTGCTGTGGAGGGATCATATCTGGTTGGAGGATCTTTAATGGGAACAGGACTACCAGGGTAAGTGCCTCCCAACCAGTGAGGACATGTACTGGTTCCAGATGGACACACGAGTGCCGTTTTTGGGAGAGCAGCCCAGGGAGGAATGAGAGTTAGACGGGCTGGTCCAAACAGAGATGACATGGGATGACAGATACAGGGCGTTGCGATGGTATGCAGCCCAGGTGTGTTAGTGGCTGGAGGGTACAGAACCCACGCAGGGCTATGACTTTGGAGGCCGGGGATTAACATGGGACAGTATCCAGAAAGATCTGGACTTTGGCAGTACAGCGAAGGGATGGATTGAGTACATCCGGGATCTCAGAGAGTTGGACCTTCCTGCTGCACTTGGACTGGGAGATGATCTAGACTTTTTAGTTGTGCAGGAATGGGAACTGGAGAAGGCATATAAAAAACAGTTCGACTGTGTTCAACAGTATGCCCCATTGACCATGGATTTTATTGATTATTCCTCTGAGGATGTTGACCTTGGAGAGATGGATGGGACTGCGGTCTCCACCTCTGAATCACAGGGATACTGGGTAGCTAGCCCAGATCCAATACCGGAGTTGTGCAACTGTGCTCCACAACCGGATCCAGAGACTGGAGATTTATTCGATTTTTCTGTCTAAGGATGTTAACCCAGGAGGGGTGGATAAGACTGCAGTCTCCACACCTGGGTTCTTGGAATGCTGGGCAATCTGCCCAGATCCCTTAGCCCCAGCTGAAGTTCTGGTAACAGGGCAGAGCGCCACTGGCCTCTGCCCCACACCTGTTGAACTGGCAAACTTTTTTTTTCTATTTATTTTGGGGGGGGGGTTCTGTTAAACTGTTAGACGAAAGGATCATGGGAATATTTTTTTAAATAAATGCAAATGAGCACAAAATTATCTATGGCTAATAGATCTTTGGTCAGAATGCTGCCCTCTATTGGTAAGATACATTGAGTAGTATTGTTCCATATGCATGAAATCCAAAGTTATTATGCTACTCAATGTATCTTACCAATAGAGGGCAGCATTCTGCCCAAAGATATATTAGCCATATATGGTAGTGTGCCTTCATTTGCCATTATTCAAATATAAATATATTCGCCATGATCCTTTCGTCTAACCAGTTTAATAAAAAAAAAAAAAACACCAAATTAATAGGAAAGAAAAGTTTGCAAGTTTCGACAGAATTCATGTCCCGCAGTTTTAACTGTTCGACAGAATTAAATGTCTAGCGGACCATTTAACTGTTTGCAGCTGGAGACCTGGGAATATATTTTATTTGAATAATTAATAAATGAAAGTGAGCACACGACCATATATGGCTAATATAGCTTTGGGCAGAATGCTGCCCTCTATTGGTAAGATACATTGAGTAGCATAATAACTTTGGATTTCAAGCATATGGAACAATGCTACTCAATGTAAAACCAACAGAGGGCAGCATTCTGTCCGAACATATATTAGCCATAGATGGTAGTGTGCTCATTGGTCGCCAGCAGGGGGCCAGCAATAGAGTTTCTCATACGGACATTTAAACTCCTGCCACCAGAGCTGCTGCAGTACGAGTTAACCCAGTATTAACCCCTTAACCGGAAAAAAATGAAGAAAAAATGAACACAAAGAATGTCCACGAATATTCGCCGAAGAGAAGACAGGAACATGCGAATATTCGCGAAATATGAAGATTTTTTTTTTTGCCGAAGACGAGCACAAAGAGCCCCTTGGTGCCCAAGTCTAATTGCTATCTTGATGTCAGTGTTTCTTAAACAATATATTATAGGTGCAACGGACTTTTGCCCCAAGAGGCTGACTCCCCCCAGGCCTTCTTCCTCGATGACATCTTCCTGCTTTTAATGGGGATCCTGAGCCTCCTCTGCATGGGAGTTGGGGTACCTAACATTGGCAGGGCCTCCACCTGACTGGGCATCCAGGGCATGGATGGGTTTCCCTGGCAGGAACATAATAAATGACTAGAACACACAGTAATAACAGTAAAACAATAGGAGCATGTATTAAATAATAAATGGCAAATAAAAGTAACAGATGTAATACAAGGGTTGACTAGACACACCAAACCCTGTCTACCCAGGCCCAGCACCCTCCAAACCACCTGCAGACCCACCCGCAGGCTTCACCCGAATGGCTGATGGGTACCGGTTGGTGCACAGACGTGTTGGGCTCCTTTAAGGTAATCTACAGTTTAAAGCAATTGAAACTCAGTGGGAAGATATTGGTGCAATCCACAGAAAGGGCCGTGTAAATCTTTATTAATGTCTGTGATAGACAGAATGCCCTATCAGCATGACAGGGGCAGAGGATTCTCCTTATCACCCAGCTCAGCTGAAGGCCCAAGGGAAGCTCCAGGGTCTGTCAGCCACTTGCTGGATCTGGATCCTGCTCCCTCAGCTCTCTCTCACGGTGCAGCTGGCAGCACACACTGGATTCACCGCTTACACCGGATCATCAGAACAGGGAAACTGTTGCTGAACTACACTGCTCCAGTATGTCCTTCTCCTTCTGTGTCCCACACTGTTCTAGAGAAGTCCATCTCAGGGCTCGCCCTATTGGCTCAAGTGGTCACATGAGCACCCAGCCAAAGTTCAAAAGCCCCAGAGGTGCAGCAGGAAGAAATCCGGGGGTTACATAGGCTTGAACGTTAAAGTGTTCAGAAGGGACAATGCTTTGTTGACTATAAGAGCGTCTAATGATTTAAAACTCTTTTTATTTTCTGAGTTTTATAGTGGAGATCCATATTAAAAGTTTTATTATAGCAATTCTGATATCCTTGTTTCTTAAGCTATATATTATGGGATTGAATAGAGGGGTCATTACAGTGTTCAGAAGGGACAATGCTTTGTTGAGTTCTAAGGAATATCCTCTTGATGGGGCCATATAAAGAGTAATTAGTGTTCCATAATATATTGACACAACAGCAAGGTGGGAGCTGCAAGTGGAGAAGGTTTTCTGTCTCCTGGTGCTGGTTGAGATCCGAAGGATAGAATTGAAAATACAGATGTAAGTTGCAATGACAAAAAACAGCTGTGAAATTCCAATTACAATCACATTAATAGATACCTGGATTTCTACAAGTGATGTATCCGAGCATGAAAGTTCAAGGAGAGGAGCTAGGTCACAGAAAAAATGGTCAATAATATTAGGCCCACAGAACTCCAACTCAAACACAAGAACCTCTGTAATAAATGATAACCCAAAACCAGCCGTCCAACACCAAATCACCAGATAATTTGGGAGCTTGACATTCATAATGGACGGATAGTGCAATGGGTTGCAAATGGCCAGATATCGGTCGTAGGACATCACCGTCAGCAAGCAGCATTCAATCACTGCAGAAGCACCAAAGAAATACAGCTGGATGAGGCATCCAAGGGCAGATATGGGACACCTACCTGTTAATATCACTTGTAGGGTATTGGGGCCAACATTAGAACTAATTAAGATATCACAAAGAGACAGGTGGCTGAGAAAGAAATACATGGGAGACTTTAACTGTTGATTGATTGATACTAGAGTGATGATCAGGAGATTACCGGTGACCGTTATGGAATAAATGACAATGAGCAGCAGAAAAAGTGGGATATGGAAACTATGGAGATTTTGGAATCCCATCAGAAGAAATTCAGTGACCGTGGTGTGGTTGTCCATCATGAGCTACAAAGAGAACACAAAATACTAGATCCCTCTTGATTATATTATCATTTCTCACTGGTTAACATTTATTATTCACGGATTCCAACATGAGTCTTCTATCACTGAGCTATATTTCTTCCTTAAGAACATCCCCCGCAATTTAGACACCTACAAAATAATATCTTTTACAAATATATATTTTTTAAAATAAACATATATCTGCATGGAGACAGATCGAACATAACATGCTAATAAATATACTTTATATTATATTCCACATATGAGTCAAATACACACAAGCCAATGTAGATAATGACCGGGATATAAGTATGAAGACTTTCTTAGACCTTTTGGAATTGTAGATAAGGTTTTTTTAATATAATGGAAAACCTTTTTTTAAAAAAAATCATAATTGAAAGTAAATGTTGGCTATACTAACCAATATGCTTCATAAAAATAGACATTATTGCTGTTGGTTAGCTTGGAGCCATGGTTGTTCTTCTTATGTAGGCTGTTTATCTGGTGGATCCGGTCCAAGAGGAATAAAACCAAATGAACATGAAGGTGTAAATGAAAGTCCCTCATTCGCTTCAGCTCAAATATGAATGACGTATAAACATACTGGTTTAAATATGGTGTAAGTGTGATATATTAAGATATGCTCTGCACACATGGGCTTTATGATCAAATATATAATGAAGCAGGTCCCACTAGGGATCCCCCCCCCCTGGAATGCAAGCTGATTATACAACAGAAACAATATTAACTCCATAAAGAATTTAACGCTAAGCCAATTATAACACAGAAACCAAAATATTTTAACATTAACTGTGTACAATCCTTGTTTCCTCTTGAATCGAATTTTTCCTCTCTAATATAAACTAGAGGCCAGGGCTGGAGACAGAGGAATGACCGTTGGCCGCAGCCACATGTTACGGTTTTTATCGTTATGTGTTGCACTACTTGTGATATTTGCCCATTGTATGGCACTGCAGAACATGGCCAACTAGGCCTGGGGTGGGGCAGATCCAGGTGGCGGCAGTACCCCTGCTGCAAAACCAGGGGACAGATCAACCTTGGGAGATAAGCCCCTCAGTGTCCAGCTGCTCAATGGCTGGTTATAAGGTCATGAGATCTTCAATCTTCTCAACTGGCCCATTTACACTATGGAGGCTGTGCTGGCTCAAAACATCCTCCAAAGTCTGCATTAGAAGCTGCGTCTTTTTAATACAATGAAGATGCCTGCTGCGGAGGGGGGGAACTGGGTCCCGAAATGTCAATACAATGGTGGCACTATACGAAAATGGAGTGGTAATGGAGCATAAAACCACATGACTCAGCAATCAACATTTCCACCATGTTTTTTGTAGCACATTTAATGGGGATGTCTAGTTTTCTGCTCATCATCAGTACTTAGTCTTCCTATATACTTGTATATGGCATTTCATGTACTATGGGTGAAACATATATGGATCCCAAGCTGTCAATGCAGAGCATTCTTTCCTCCTCAAGCCCCCCAAATCTTACTCACTGATGGGGCAGGAGAGCGGCCAATTTTTGGCTGGTAGGGCCCCTCATGGGGCAGCCCATAGTTAGCATAGGCGTATATCAGGAGAAATCCCAGGGAACTGCCCCAGAGTGTTGTCTGCTCCATTGTTAAATAATCTGAGTTAAAATAAAAATCAAAACACAGAGTGTAGCAGGTCCGTCACTTAGATAAAGTACAGCAGTCTATCACGAGTAGTGGAAAAGTTCATAGGATCATCAATGATAGCAGGCACATCGAGAGAAAGTTCTGATACAGCAAACTGGCTTGTCAGGAGATACAGGCAAGCGTTCCCTCTTAGTGTTTTCTAACGTCCTGTCGGCTGGGACACGTCGTCGTTCAGGGGACGGTGTCGTCCATACCTGGGAACTCTCCAAGTTTGACCCGAATCCTCCGGGTCGCGGAAAAACAGGGTCTTCATATGCTCCACGTCCCGTCCATTTCCCCTTTAAATGGAGGTGTTTCCCATGATGTCCAGTGGAATGCCCACTGGCATCAGCAGGAACGCCCCTGACATCAGCGGGACTGCCCACCGGCATCCACC
Organism: Spea multiplicata; assembly: GCA_009364415.1. Classification (NCBI taxonomy): domain Eukaryota; kingdom Metazoa; phylum Chordata; class Amphibia; order Anura; family Pelobatidae; genus Spea; species Spea multiplicata. The sequence goes on from VKOC01001875.1 coordinate 79,811, forward strand.
GACATCAGCGGGACTGCCCACCTATGTTAGCAAGGGTAAGCTCCGGGTAGTAAGTAATTATGCGTATATTTATATATATATACATATAATGACTTTATTCTATGTATCCAGAATAAACATTTTTATGATAGATTTTATATTGTGCGCATTAACGCTTTCATTACTGGGTTCATAATGTGTGTGTAGCACCCCTTGTGTTAGAAGCATTTTTCTGTGTATTGAATTGCATGGGTTTATTTTTCCATTTAACGCAGCAACACACATCACCCTCAGCCACTTAAATACTGTATGCTGCATCACGAGGACTGCGGACAGTGGGGCCTGCAGTGAGGGTGGCCTGGGCAACTCCTGAGCTTGAGGTCAGGTGACTAAAATCCATCCCCTTTTAGATTATATTTGTATGTTTGGCGGGTGGTTATGTTGGCATGGTGCAAGGATTAACAACCCTCCTGGTGCACAAGCCTCGGGCTTAAGTGCAGGACACTCCTGGGGCTGGTGCCCTCGGGATTTTGGTTGTTGAATGTGGGCTGCCGTGCAAGGGACTCTTGGTCATTTTGTTTGTAATCCTGGAGCATCGACACCATTGAAGCTTAGCCTAAAACGAGGGTCCGCCGCCATACAGTGTCTGAAGGCCTCGATAGCAAGGCATTAAAGCAACAACGTTTATAACGGAGAAACCAATCAAAGATCACTTTCTAAGCTTGTTAAATGCCATGACATTTCTGATCCACTAGGGGGCGCTTGTGTATTTGGTCGGTTTTCCAGTTTAGGCCATAAAACAAAAGAAAGTTGATAATAGTGCAATTTATCAGGTGTAATTTGACCTGTAAATGGGGGTGTATATGCACTCACACTTTAAGCAAGAAGATCGCGCCTTATGTGTAAACCCTCCACGATCCGTGTATGGGGTATATATATGGAGAAAACAGAGAAATAAAAAACACAATAGTGTGGTATTTCAGCCACGCTCTGGCACGCCGGAAACAGGTGTACACTTACAGTTGGTAACCGATGTGTCTGACGTTTAGTAGATCAGTTCTCTTGATCCTTCCAAATCACGTACTTGTGTATGAAGGTTGGTATATAAATTGATCCACCAAATATAAATCAAAAGATGAATTTATTCTGGGCCAATGCCCTGTATTAAAAAATACACTGCGTGTCCAGGATCTACCTGTATCACGTATTACAATTAAATTAATTAAAAAACTAAAAATAAAATGTAAATAAAAAGTAATATAGTAAAATAAATAAAATAAAGTCCAATGGGGACGGGAGCTCGAACCGTCCCTCTTACTCTACGCGTTTCGCCTGTGTTGTGGCTTCCTCAGGAGTATTCCGTGTGTAGTCTCGTTGATCTCTTTATGGGCAGCGCCATTTCTTACGTCTGACGTCCGTGTGTCTGACGTTGGTGCATTCTCTTCCTGGTGTCCGTCGTTCGTGCGTCTGACGTCAATACGTCCTCCCCTCCCGGCGTGTATTGCTCGTCCATTCCTCCGATTCCTCCACCTGGTGTCGCCTCTCCTCTCGTGTTCCGAAGTGAGTGTTGGATACAGGAAACGAGGAGATAGAAGTAATTATTCATTGCGACCACCGGTTTATATGGGAGTTTGATTACTTTTTGGGTACATCGCTCGTTGGAGGGATAAATATAACCCCAAATTAAGACTAGGGATGGGGGGGGGCAGGGGTGGTTGGAACGTAGGGACATTGCAAGGGGCTCTGAAACCAGCGGTTTCACAACAAAAAACGGAAAAACGGGGCCCCCCCAATGCGTATTGTGCAACATATGGCAAATTGGATAGAATTGGATAAAAATAAAAATGAATAATAAAAAAATTAATAATGAAAAATTAATAATAAAAAAATAATTTAAGATGTGTTCGTGTTTTATTATATGCTGGTAAGCGATATATCTGATGGGTATGTGTTAGTGTAGTCTAATAGACTGTAAAAATCGATAAAAAGTAGAACACAAGATGACAATGGTAACCAAATCAAAAACCTATGGATATCAAAATATGTTAAAGGCATTGATATGTATTAATTTAATGTGGGTATTTATGGTGGTGTCGGTATCATGTTCAAAATTAATGTGGTGAAAAAATTGATGAGGGTATTAACATATTAACATATGTGTGGTATGTGTGGTATAACATATGTGTGGTATTCATATATGTGCTAGAATAAGGCGCGATCTTCTTGCTTAAAGTGTGAGTTCATATACACCCCCATTTACAGGTCAAATTACACCTGATATATTGCACTATTATCAACTTTCTTTTGTTTTATGGCCTAAACTGGAAAACCGACCAAATACACAAGCGCCCCCTAGTGGATCAGAATTGTCTTTTTAACACCAGGAGAGTGTTATTACGGGTTTTTGCAGCTGTGTATCCGGTTCGATAAGAGAAAGGGAAGTATCTTCTCTATTGTGTTTTTTCTTGTGCACACTTCTTTGACACTGGTTTTTCACAATATTTAGTTAAATGCCATGACATGCCAGGTACATCACTGGTCATTAAGTGACTGTTTTTCTGGTCGGTAAGGGGTTAAATGACGTGTTGAATGCCACGGTGTGGAGGTACAAGTTGAAAGCACCGTGGACAAAATGTACCCATTATCTGAAAAAAATATTAAACTATTTGTGTGGTATAATTTATTGAGGGTTCAATGGGGTAGAGGGTGCCGACTTGAGCTCTACCTCATTCATGAGACGTTAAATCATGTTTAGTTCTGTGGGCAGTGTCGGAACTACCGGGGTCGCAGGGGTCCCACCTCCTGGCAGAACACCAGGACCCTTCTGTCTCCTCTGCTCCCTGCCGCCCGTGGCCTGCTGCGCGTGGCGTGCCGCGTGCCGCCTGCCGCGGTGCCGCCGCTGCTCAGCGCTGTCCCCTGCAGCGGTGGGAGCGCAAGGCCTCTGTCTCGGGTGCCGGCGTTTCACGCTGAACGCCGGCATATGCCGTCATATGCCGGCGCTCAGCAGTGAAGCCGTGTGCAGCGAGACAGAGGCCTCGCACCCCCACCACAGGACTGCAACACAGGTAAGTGACCTACAAAGGGGAGTAGGAAGGGAGAGGGTAGATTGTGAGAAGGGGGGTAGGGAGAGAGACGGGGAGACGCATGAGAAGGGGGGATATGGAGGGAGAGGGTAGATCGTGAGAAAGGGGGTAGGGAGTGGGTAGATCGTGAGAAAGGGGGGTAGGGAAGGGGAGAGGGGTAAGATGAGAAGGGGGGATTTGAGGAGGAGGGTAGATTCGTGAGAAGGGGGGTGGGAGTGGGTAAGGGATCCGTGAGAAGGGGGTAGGAGGGAAGAGGGTAGATTCGGTGAGAAGGGGGTAGGGAGAGGGTAGATCGTGAGAAGGGGGGTAGGGGTGGGAAAAGGAGAGGGTAGATCGTGGAGAAGGGGGAGTAGGGAGAGGGTAGGATCGTAGGAAGTGGGGGTAGGGAGAGGTAAGATCGTGAAGAAGGGGGTAGGGAGGGGGAGAGGGTAGAAGTGAGATGGGAGGGAGAGGGTAGATAGTGAGAAGGGGGGTAGGGAGAGGGTAAATAGTGAGAACGGGGTAGATGGGTTGGGGGGACTTAACAGATTCTCGCACTGGGGCCCTGAGGTTTCTAGTTACGCCCCTGTCTGTGGGGATCCTTTGCCATCTGGTATGGCGTTTGACTGAAGTCTCTTGGATTTTGCTGCCAATGGAGCAATGATGAGAGATGTTGCTTCATTAATTATATTGGCTTTGAACATTAATTTCCATGTGATGCAAAAGCAGGCAATGATTGCAGTTTGTTACTATGGTATTAATTATTATCAATAATTACTAGACTTGGGCACTGGGGGGATCTTCGTGTTCGTCTTCGTGCTCGTCTTCGGGGAAAAAAAAATCTTCCGCAACTATTCGCCCGTTCCTGTCTTCTCTTCGGGCGAATATTCATTTTTTTCTTCGTTTTTTCCGGTTAAGGGGTTAACGCGTACCGCAGCAGCTCTTGCGCCAGTACTTTAAATGTGTGTATCAGCAACTCCATTGACCGCCAGCACTACCATATATAGCTAATATATTGTCGAGCAGAATATTATGCTACTCAATGTAAAACCAACAGAAGGCAGCATTCTGTCTGAAGATATATTAGCCATATGTGGCAGTGCGCTCATTTTCATTTACTAATTATTTAAATAAAATATATCCCCTGATCCGATGGCCTCCCCGCTGCAACAGTTAAATGTCCGCACTCGCGGACATTAATTCTGTCGAACTTGCAAACTCTTTTTTTCTATTTATTTTGGGGGGTTTTTTTGTATTAAACTATTACACAAAAGGATCATGGGAATATATTTTATTTGAATAAATGCAAATTAATTCACTAGCATATTTGGCTAATATATGTTCGTACAGAATGCTGCCCTCTATTGGTTATATATTGAGCAGCATTCTGTCCGATGATATATTAGCCATATATGCTAGTGAACTAATTTGCATTTATTCAAATACAATATATTCCCATGATCCTTTCGTCTAACAGTTTAATACAAAAAAAACCCAAAATAAATAGAAAAAAAGAGTTTGCAAGTTCGACAGAATTAATGTCCGCGAGTGAGGACATTTAACTGTTGCAGCGGGAAGACTAGCGGATCATGGGAATATATTTTATTTAAATAATTAATAAATGAAAATGAACACACTGCCACATATGGCTAATATATCATCAGACAGAATGCTGCCCTCTATTGGTTTTACATTGAGTAGCAGAATAACTTTGGATTTCAAGCATATGGAACAATGCTACTCAATGTATAACCAATAGAGGGCAACATTATGTCCGAAGTTATAATAAGTTATTATGCTAAGTTAAATGTCCGTACCGGTGACTTTGTTGGTCGCTGGCATGGACTTTTAACTGTTGCAGCAGGGTCCCAGGTTGTTTTATTCTTTTTTCTGCCTAGCAACTAGTGGTAAGGGGCCGTGCGAGTGAGCCTATTGGTCGCTTGCACAGCCCTTTACCCTACGGATTTCTGCTCTCCGTTATCCAACGCAGCATCGCAGGAATTAACGGGAGCGGAAATCAGGAGTTAAAAAGGCCGTGCGAGTGAGCCTATTGGTTGATGCCAGAGGAAGACCCTGCAGGTGACCAATAGGCTCACTCGCTCTGCCCTGTAACCCCTGACGGTGAACCTGCGGATTTCCGCTTCAGTCAACTCCCGCGATGCCGTGAAGATAAGGTAGGCCAGATGGGGAAGGGACCGGGAGATTAGTAGACGAAGACGAAGACGATCACGAAGATTCTTTGTGTGTGTGTGTCTTCGTCTTCGCCTACGTTGTACCGGCAATGTCTTCTCTTCTACGTTTCTTTGGAACGAACAAAAACGGAATCAGGAAAATCATTGAATTGGAGGATCGGGGAGAGGATGTCACTGCAAGCGCCGCCATATTGCCCTCAGTTCAGGGCAATATGGTTGCGCGTCCGGTGATGTCCTCTCCCCCGATTAGAGGATCATGTTGCCTGCAGTTCACATCAGGGCAAAATGATGGGTCTTTCTGTGACGTCCTATTCCCTGATTGGAGGATCAGGGAGAAGACATCATTTTGGCAGAAATGTCTGTCTACTTATGTCCGCAGAGAATTGAAGAGATAAGATAAACGATTATACATAGAACATGAAAAAGATACAGAAGCAGAAGTGGTGGGCAGAGAAGGTAGGGAAACATTTAGAGAGTGTCAGAGAGTGAATGAGAATGTAAGAGAATGAAAGTGTCAGAGAGTGAATGAGAGGGCATGTGGGCACCGTGCAACAAAATACATTTTCAACCGAATTGAATGGGTAGGGAATTAAATTTGTTGCCTGAAATGAATGGGCCAAAACAAACAAGGTTATTGATGCCCACGGGGGGGCCAGCATGGGCTATAGTGGGCCTTGACTGT
>VKOC01001876.1:0-26958 GCA_009364415.1 Spea multiplicata
GGGCAGATGCAATACCAAATGGTAATCTCAAAAATCTGTATCTGGCATATCTTCATCCAACTTCAATTGCCAAAATCCAGAGGAACCATCTCATTTACTGAAATTCACAAATTCACAAATTGCGATATGATCTCTTCGCGAGTAGGTAACTGAAAATGTTCTCTTTTCAGATCCAGGCAAATAAGTAATTTTCCTTTTTTCTTATCTACTATTACCAGAGAATTTACCCACTCAGTTGGTTCATCTATTTTTGCAATGACTCCCATGCTTTCCATTCTATCAAGCTCTGCTTTGAGTTGGTCTTGAAGTGCAAATGGCACTTTTCTGCATGGATTTACCACTGGCGGTACCGTTTTGTCTATCCTGATGGTATGTTCAACTGGGAGACAACCAAGCCCACTGAATAAATCGCTGTATTCTTCCAATAAGCTTTCATATTCTGGATCACTTCCAGTTTCTAGCACAAGTACACTTTTCACTAGATTCCGTCTTTCACAAGATAATAAACCTTATATTGCTTGAACATATTTTGGAACCACAATAAAAGATAGTGTGCACTTTAGTTTTATATGTCACTTTTGCTATACATCTGCCTTTCACGGGTATATTTGCACCAGAGTATCCTGTAACTCTGATATTAGTCTCCTGTAGTGCTGGTCTTGGCTTCATCAGATTAAACACAGACTCTAATATCACATTAATTTGAGTTCCTGTATCTAATTGAAATGGCATCTTTATATTTTGCACCTGCAGTGTAAGGATCCAGTCCTCTGTTTGTTTCTCATTCTGCAGCAGTGTGTCTACATAGAATTCCTCTATAGCATTTTCATTCAGTGTGTGAACTTGCTTTCCTGCACTTTTGCAGCAGCGTGCAAAATGATTTCATTTACCACATTTATTACAGTTCTTTTGCTGTTTATCTATATTCATTCTGCTTCCTTTTGTGTTTTGCATCTTTTTATTCTCCATTTGACTTTTTCTCACTCCTACATTGATCTACAGTGCATGTTTCAGTAACAATGCTTTAGCCTGTGATTTAACTGTTTCAGCTGCTATACACAATGTTAAGGCCTTGTCCAGATTCGGGTCTTGCTCTCTAAGTAGCCTTTCTCTCAGTCCATTATCTGGTATTCCACATTGAATTCTGTCTTTTATTAAAGAATCTGTTAATTCTCCAAACTCACATGTTTTGCTACGATTTTCAGCTACTGATCAATCATTTCTCCTGGCTTCTGCATGCATGTAAGAAATCTGTGCTTTTCATATGTGACGTTCCTTTTAGGTATGCAATATTCTTCAAATGTATCCATTATTGGGATTAATTTTAATTTATCTCCTTCTGGAAACACAAAGTTACTGTACACTTCCAGTGTTTCTTCACCCACTACATGCAGAAATAATGAGGATTTCATTTTCTAACTTTTTCTGTCAGCATCAATTGCAGAGAGATATAATTCAAATCTTTGTTTAAATCTCTTCCAATTTGCAGCAACATGCCCAGTTAACTGAAGTTTTGGTGGTGGTTGCAGAGCTTCCATGTTTTCCTACCTTGCTTTTTGCAGACTTTATTCAGCTCTTAGCAAGATGGCAGCTTGTTGGAACACTCTTCAGCAGACTTTCCGACACCAAACTCTCCCTTCAATCCTGTACTTCTGACACCATGTTGTGTTTTCTGTGGTTCTTGCACAATAATTAATGCTGACACTCACTTCAGATGAACAGCTTTTCTTTAATCAGTAACAACATCACTGGTAGAGTCCTTGCTCAACTAACATCAACATGTACTCACATAAACTCCTCCAACTCAGGGAATCCCCTGCCTATTAAAGCAACATAGTCCTTTAATATGCACATATCACTACATTGCTCTCCTGTGCGACTTTGGCTCTGTTATTTATAGCATAACCAGTACAAGTCCATGGAGCAGCAATAATTAAAACTTAATTAATGTCCACTAATAAATGGAGAAACGTTACCATACACAAGGACTTCATATATACCCGGTGATCAAGGGTGCATTCTTTTTTATTATTATTTTCATCATATTTTCAGAAAGGTGAATTTAATTTTAGCCAAATATGCCAATTTAGCCAATTTGTACAAATGTGCAAAAACTGTACATATTTTTGCCAATTAAAATAGTATGAATTACAAACCAGTTCGAAAAATAAAAATGTACCTTTTTACATATTATTGTCATTTTCCAGAGTTCAGTGTTAAACAATTTGTGTTTGTCAGATTGAATAATTATGGAAATTTCATGAATTGGCTTTACAGAAGAGAGTTCTGATATATTAAGTGTCTCCAAAGCATTATTCTGTCTCAGCATAGCAGAGATCAACGCACAGACAAACTATTGGCTGCAAGCCCTGTTAGAATAATCCAATCTAAACCTGTTGTATAAGAAGATCTATTTTGAAATAAAGATAATATTATGATAAAATGACTATTTTATACCAGCTACATAATTGTTTATACATAATGCTAAGCTTTTTAAATCCATGCTGACAAGGCACTGTAAAAGTTGCTTGAGGTAAGATTTTGTTTTTTCATTTTGGTTTTCCCCATGGCAGCTAGGGTGACACATGCCCTGAATTGCCTGGGATAGTCCATCAATGAGACTTTATGTCCAGGGTCCTGGGCAGCCTCAATCTGGGACAATGAGAACAATGAGCGAAAAAGGTCTCAGCCAATCAGGAAAGACTTCTCAACTCTCCTGGTTGTCTGAACATTCAGAAGACTATTCTGATTGGCGAAGTCCCTCAGTTAAAGCTGAAGCCAACACCAGTTTGTGTTTGTCTGTTTTGATGACTGTGTCCGAAGAAACATTGAATAGAATATAGTGGCGGTAAAACGTACACAAAGACAAAGGCACACAACACGAAGAATCTTTGTGTTATCTTCATCTTCGTCTACTAATCTCCCTGGTCCCTTCCCCATCTAGCCTACCTTATCTCCACAGCATCGCAGGAGTTAAGGGGCCGAGCGAACGACTCTATTGGTCACCTGCAGGGTCCTCCCCTGGCATCAACCCATGTCTTCACTGTAAATCCATGTCAGCTGGATCAGTAAATCGATGTCTTGTTCGCTCTTGGCATACAGGTTCATGTAATCCATATAGAGAAAGTATCTGATGGAGTTCTGATTGAGTTCTTGAGGAAGGTCCTTTATCCTGATGACTTTGTATAGATCCAGGCATTCACACTTCAATCTCTGTGGCATTAAGTCATAGGCTTTCCTGTTGTTAATCCAGGTCGTGGCTCAGGTTGATCTATCTAGTCTTAGGTGACTTCTCTATGAGCACCTGGTGCTTAGATCCTCTTGTGTTGTTCCAAATTCCCTTCTGAGCTGTGCACATGTACTAGCCCATGTGGTCCTGGAGCTTGGTGGCTATAATGACTGATAGGACTTTCCATGTTGTTGGGAGGCAGGATATTGTCCGATAGTTGGTGGTAGTTGTACCCTTACGTGGGCCTTTCATGATCAGCACCATCCTGGGTGTGAGCTTGTTGTCAGCAGGTGGTTAATCTGTACTCCAGTAGTTGATGTACTGCAGCCAGTAGGTATGGACCATGTCTGGGCCACATGCTGTCCAGCTCTTCATATTACTGACTTGTTATTGGATGTCTGCTACCGTGATAGTGACTGTTTCCTGTTCTGGGAGATTGCTCTGGTCTGCTCTGAGGTCCTGCAGCCACTTTGTATTGGTGTTATGTGTTTTTTTCTTTTTCCCATATGTCCTTCCAGTACAGTTCTGTTGCTGGTGGTTCTGATATTACTGTGTTGTTGCACTGCAATTGGGAGTCCACCTTGGCTAGTTCTTTGGAGAACAGAGCATATATCTTTTTGGCCTCTGCTTCTCTAGCAGTATCTCCTTAGTGTAGTAGCCAGTGCTGCGAGCCTTTGTTTAGCAGTCTTGAGGGCTTCAGATGGAGTTAGGCTATTGTATTTTTCCAATAGGTAAGTCTTGTTCTTAATCTTCACACCCTTCTGTAGCTTCTACCATCTGACTTCTCTCCTTGATCTTGACCTCCAATCTCATTTTCCATGGAGGTATGTTCTCCTGTACCCAAGCAATTCCAGGACTACAGCAGTTGGAGCATATGTCAGTTCATTGGTCTGAAGTATGGTGGTAGAGATGGTTGTGGGGCATCTAGTTGCATCTTCTAGCATACTAGGCGATGGTCCCTTTCCACTGAGCCTTGCTAATCGCTCTCAAGAGTTGACTGTAGCAAGTTTATCAATGATCTTATGCCTCATCTCAGCTGCTGTGCTCTGTAATGGCAGGGGTGGTAGTGAAGTTCCAACTTCTGGTGTCAGCTGCACAATTTGTTGTTGGGTATCCTCGCTTCCGAGTTGTACTGTGAAGTTGTGAGAGTAGCTTCCTCTTATCTGTGTGGAAGTATTGAGTAACTAGCTGTTTCTCACTTAGTGCGAATGTAGGTCCTCTATCCATCTGCAGTTCTCTCACATGCATCATATATCCCCTCTCATTAGGCTTGCTGTGGTTTTAGCAATCCATCAGTTCCAGGTTCTCGTCTTCATGTATGGTTTGTTACAGTATATATTTATGTATATATGTGTGTGTATATATATATAGATATATACTCACTGGCCACTATTAGGTACACCTTGCTAGTATCGGGTTGGATTCCCTTCTGCCTTCAGAACTGCCTTCATTCTTTTGTAGCATACTTTCTACAAGGTGCTGGAAACATTCTGCAGAGATTTTGGTCCATATGGATATTATGGCATCACGCAATTGCTGCAGATTTGTCAGCTGCACATCCATGATGTGAATTTCCTGTTCAACCACATCCCAAGTGTGCTCTATGGGACTGAGATTTGGTGACTGTGGAGGCCATTGGAGTACGGTGAACTCATGGTCATGTTCAAGAGACCAGTTTCAGATAATGTGAGCTTTGTGACATTGTGCTGTTGGAAATAGCCACCAGAAGATGGGTACACTGTGGTCATAAAGGGATGAACATGGTCAGCAACAATATTCAGGTAGGGTGTCGCATTTAAACAATGCTCAATTGGTACTAAGGGGCCAAAAGTGTGCCAAGAAAATGTCCCCCACACCATTACATTGATACAAAGGCCCCATCCAGGCTGTGGAGCTGCATGTCTTTTGTTTCCCTGTCTTGCTGTGGTCCATTTCTGGATTTCTGTATGTTCTGTCCTAAACCTCGGATTCCTGGATTCTAGTTCTGCTCTTTGCTTCAGCTCTGTTTCCTTTATAAGGTGTGCCCCATCTGTTATGTTTGTCTCAGTCTGCAGTCTACAGGTATGTCTCTCTAATATGTGTTTAGATCTGATGTTTAGTTTGTTTAATACCTATGTAGGCAGGGTTTAGTACTTTGGCGTAGTGGTGGGCTAAGCATACTATCTGGCTACACAACCCTAGGTGCGCAACACCAGGGTGAGTGCAGTCGCCCTTCACCAGGCCCTGTCCAACTCCGCTACTGCGCAATAACTCCTGAACACCATCTTTGGGCGCTCGGAGTCATTACAGTCGTCTGTATGGACCCAGTTCCAACCATGGCACATTCAAAGTCACTTAAATCCCCTTTATTCCCCATTATGATGCTCGGTTTGAACTTCAGCAAGTTGCCTTGACCACGTCTACATGCCTAAATATGCATGTTTGTAAAGAGTTACTGTCATGTGATTGGCTCACTAGCTATTTGTATTAACAAGCAATTGAACAGGTGTACATAATAAAGTGGCCAGTGAATGTGTATATATAGCTGACCATTACACCAACAGGGACTTTGATGACATTGTAAATTGTAACCATTGTAAATACATAGACATTAATATGTAGTTGATTCCACATTGCAGCTGTAACAGCTTCCACTCTTCTGGGAATGCTTCCAACAAGATTTTGGAGAGTTTCTGTGGGAATTTTTGCCCATTCATCCAGTAAAGCATTTGTGAGGTCAGGCACTGACTCATCCAACCATGTCTTTATGGACCTTGCTTAGCACAGTCATGTTGGAATAGAAAAGAGCCTTCCCCAAACTGTTCCCACAAAGATGGAAGCATAGCATTGTCCAAAATGCCATGACATTTTGGACAATGCTATGCTTCTAGCTTTGTAGGAACACTTTTTATTTTTCTACCTCCAACTGAATTATGCATATTTGCATGCTTTGAAGTCCAGAATATGCCTTGTATATGAAAATATGACAAAAGTGATCTTTAAGCAATCCTCATTTATAATTATGAATGAAAATGATGAGCCAGGTCCATAGTGTGTATTCAATATATATATATAATGTAAATATTTATTTGAACATGCAAATTACCATCATTCATTTTGTCTCATTCAAGATGTACCAGAATAGAACATGCATAATATATTTCTTCCCTAAATATATTGTATTTTTTAAAGAATATAAGCTACTTTAAATGTGTGCATTCTGAGTTAAAATTCCCATTATGTTATGACGTTATGAACCTGATGGTAATACGCTTGATTCCAACTTCAAATATTTATTTTTCATCACATCACAGTGACATCGTTGATAACCTCTTGCCAAATCCTGCAAAAAACCACATGGCTGTATTTACTAATGTGGAAAATCTGCGTCACTTGACATAGCCTCCTAACTCTCAACTGCATTTAAGCATTAATTGACTGCTTAAGGAAAAGCTGAACTTTGGTGAGATAGTCTCCTTGAATCCCATCTAAACTTTACTCAATGGTAAATATTGTTTCAGATTCACTGACTAAAACCCAAATAACAGTCATGGATTTTAGACTGTGACTGCAAAATATGAGCTACACTGAAAGCAACTAGATATGTGCAAATGGGCCAAAAACGATTTGGACACATTTTTCAGTTCATCGGGGGGGCATTTTAGACTAGGAAACTAAATTCATTGTTTGGCCCCCACTTATACTCTAACACTCTCACAGTAACCCAGACTCACACTCTCATTTTCGTTCAGTCTCTCTCAAGCTTTTTGAATGCCTACTTCTCTGTTGACCACTTCCGCTGTCATGTCTCGCAGCTCGGCTTCTGTGTCTCTCATCTTCTTGTTCTGCGTCTTCTTGTTCTCTGTTCTCCTCTTTTCCCTTTTCTTTCTTCTTCCACATCTTCGTGGATATAACCTCCCAGTGAACTTCCGCCAAAATGGATCTTTCGGTGACTTCCTTTCCCAGATCATCTGATTGGAGAAGAGGGTGTCACCAGGAGTTCTGCCATTTTGGCAAAAGATCACACAAGATTACCTTAGGACCAAAAAGCCGGAACTTCTATTGACATTCTCTATACCAACCCTCTAATCATGCTAGAGGACACAAGTTGCTGGAAGTTTGCTGGAAGGTCATGTCTGTGGAGATGCGAAGGAAGAGAAAAGAGGATGAAGAACAAGTCAAACCGTAAAGGGTTCCCCAAATACATTGCAAAAACTAGACTAAAATGAGGAGAGTCTCTTGCTCTGCGCCAAGAGAAGTTTTTGGTGGTTAAATCAAGCTCACCACCATCTACTTGTGTCAGAGGCAAAACACAGTTACTTAAAAAGCTAGTATGTATTAAGGCCTACAACAGCCATATTGGGGGGTTGATTTGGCGGATAAGCTTTTGTAGCACTACCTCATATATTGGAAAAAAAAACAAGACCTGGTACAAAATAGTAGCCATCTATGTGATGCAGACTGCCAACTATATTTCCATTCTATTTTTTAAAATTCAAGCCCCGAAATAAGGTGCACATTCCTGCAACATCCGCTCTAATTAATTTCAAGAATGGTAGGACATATACCTTCTGGGTCTATGGTGTGTCAAATAATTGGTAATAGAATTGGTACAGCACTTTTTCTCTTCGAAATTCCTCTAACCCCAAAAAAGAAAGATGCACAGAAAAGTTGCAAGATGTGCTACAAGAACGGGCATAGAAGAGAAACAAGGTTTTACTGTTCTGATTGCCCTGATCAGCGTGGGCTCTGTATTAGTAACAATTTTAAGATTTGTCACACAGTTGAGAATTACTACTTTTTACTTCCTTTCCCCCCAAGTATCTCATTATTATTATTATTATCTCATTGTTTTTTCAAATGCTTACAGGGTACAGATTTACATATTTCACATTCAATTAAATTTTTTAATGGGTCCCTCCTTCTAATTTTTGGTTAATGTTTCTTATAAATGAATCTATTTTAGGGACTGTCTACTGTTTTATGGGGGCTAAACTGTGCAAAATGGGATATGGGCCCAGCAATCCAATTTCTGAAAATTCCAAATTTTAAAACTAAAATGTGCATGTTCTTGCTTTGGCCCCATAGCTTCCAAAAGACTGACCTATGTATGTGTGGCAGTGACATATATCAAGAGCTGTTAATTCATAGCTGAAGTACAATGTGTGTTTAAAAAAAACCCCACAAAAAATACACACATTTTGACAAAAGCTAGTGGTAGAATTAGTATGAGCATTTGAAAGACTCTGGGGTATCTAGTTTCCAAACATATTCGGTTTCATTCTGGTAAATTGAATTGGCCAGCTTTAAATATGCCCCAAATAGTACATGGGCAGAATGACCAGTTTTTGAAATAGCAATATGCTACTTGCACTTATTGCACTATAACATAAAGCATAAAAACATTAGGTATTTCTAAACCCAGGACAAATATTTTAATCTATCAGGTTTTTTTCATTAGCTTTTGTAGATTTTTCAAACAAAAGTCAATGTTTTAATTTTACACCATACTTTATTATTTTTATAGTAAATTAGATGACATAATCAAAATCATTTTGTAATGTAAACCTTTTCTTGTCTGGAAAAAAAACAATATATAACTTGTGTAGGTACAGTAAATGAGAGAAGAAATTACAGCACCGCAGAAACATTATAACGGCCTTATACGGTACAAAAAGGAGAAGAAAAAATGCTCTGCCCTAAGGGGATTTAAGTACTTGCAGAGTGACAGTAAACTGGGTGGTGGCAGCAAGTAATGTTTGGGGTTATAGAGAGAATAGATCTAGGTTAGGTGACGTGCGGTGAGAGTAGCCATAACCTTTGTCACAAGGCCAGCTGACACCTTTGTCCGTGACACAACCCAAACCTGTTAAACATTTTTGTTTAAAATTTCATCATTACAGCTGTCAAATCTGGATCGAATAACTCTCCAATGGTTTGTATAGGCATTATTTTCGAGTGAACCATAGCCAAAAAATGTATATTATTATATTTACATATATACATACATACATATATATCTGTGCCACTAAGTTACTGTATGTATGTTCAAAACTGTTATGAACTAACCTATTTAAAAATGCAGCTAATATTTCTAAATAACGTTGAAATTATGTAACGCAATTAGTAGTTATACTAAAAACAACAACTTTGAAACTTCTCTAACATTATAAACTTCTAAAAACTGAAGTTCTTGATTTTAGTTTGAAAGCATCGCAATCTATGGAAGGTTTGCTATGCAAATACTTGTGATAGATTTCTGCCACTAGATAATGCACCTCTTTTCTCACTTTTATAGTGATTAATAGGGTAGCTGTAATTTTGGCTTACGTTGAAGAGCAGGCTTCTGAACAGTGTTCTTCTTGTACCCGATAACTATAACTAGATACATGGAACTTACATTTCACATCTCTTGGGCTGATATTTGTAATACATTTCTGAACCCTTATAAAAAAAACTTTCTATTGATAAATATATTTCTGTGCTAGTTAATGGATGGTAGCCAAATAATATCTAGACAACTATTTTATCATTATGTGGTTGTCAATCATTTTGGTATATATCATGTGTTGAGTGATATATAAGACTTGTTATTTATGTATTTGTAATTCTCTTTGTTTCTGGAAGTTCTCTAAAGTGCGGGTTGCCATATGTTGAAAGCTTGTTTAAGTAAATACAGAAATAATTTGGTGTTTTTACTCAACAATTCCCAATTTATAAACGTTGCCTAGGTACAACCTGGTAATTTAATAGTCCAACCATATCAGTTGTTCTGGCCCTTGACCAAGTAAACATTATGATGATTGTTTCATTCTTCCGAGCATCTGCTGTCATACTGTATAAACGGGAACATTGTTATAACAAAATTTGGACAAATGCCACAGCAATATTTTAGGTGCTAATGCAATACCATGTGGTCTACGAGAATTCTGCAGTATATAAACCAGGAGCTTAATGTTTTGGCATGTTTTCTTAATAAATAACATCATCAGTTGAACACATTCATCATTTAAACTGAAAACTAAATTTTTATGGTCTTAAATTTATGAATTGCAATGATTTACAATTTATTCTATCATTATATTTTCATGCGATAAACATCCCTGTCAATGTGTCATATGTCAATATTGTCATTATATATGACTGTGATGTAGTAGCATACACGTTATTTAAAAAAAAAATATTCTCATAACCTTTATAAGGAAGTGAGCATGTTGTGTATTTATGTTGTACTAAATATATCATTGTTTAAAATTAAACATAATGTTTGGCCATCTCATGCAGACTAGTTTTATGTTTTTTGAAATGAAAATGGCATAACCTTTTTTATGTCTTTTGACAGAATTTTGTACACAATTAGGAAAATTCTTTTTAAAGGAACAGCAAAAGTAATTAAAAAAAAATATTTTTCTTACAAAAATGTCCCACCTGACTATGCCACACTCTTAGTCAATGTTCCTTTTCTCCATATATGACTCATAGAGTTGGGGTTGCATGGACTTTACAATCATGTGACTCATGCTTCATGTATCACCTCTTTTTTGCCTCTATATCTGCTTTATCGATCGATCCCTTAGAGCTAATGTCTGCTGTGCTAGACAAACAAAGCACAAGACAGACGTGCATTAGCCAAATTACCACTCATGGAAAACTGCTTGAGTGTTGATTGAGTTTTGATTGAGTTTATTCAACTGAACATACACTACATACAAGGTACACTGTGACAAAGAGCAGAACACAAACATCAGTAGCTTAACCAAGTACATACATCGATCACATTTTTATTTTGTCAAAAACTAACAGTATACCTAAACTAGAAAGTCATGCAGAATACAGAGAGCTGTCTAATCACTTCCAAGGGTGCAGAAATAGTGGCTTTACAGCAAGAATAACACCTGAGGATGTAATCAGGAGAGTGAGGACTGAGGATTAATCTTCCTTCTCAAGACTGTCAATAATGGGGTAGGCTCTAAGAAAGCTGAGGATCAGCCCTGGTCAGTGACTTGTTACCTAACTATGATTAGGCGGTTCCTGGCAAACCATAAAACGTTCTTAACACAACATATTAGGTGCAACACTTTTTCAATGGCACCCTCTGTGTGAGTCCCTGGAAAGAGTCCATACAAAACCAAATGGTAGGAGAGTCACTGAGTCTTTGAGATCATTTTTTAAGGTTCTCAGCAAAGCCTGTGCAAAAGGACACTGCCAGCGGAACTTTAGTGAGGTCTCCCCTGCTAGTACGTACTGTGGGCAGTGTGAGGCCTCCCTTATTGTCATCAACGTCATGTCTTTGTGTCTATTGGTCAGCCTACTTGATGCCACACTAATCCATGTTATCTCTGATGTGGCATCAGGGAGCCCTGTGATTTACTCCATTGTGTGCTTTCAGCAGGATAAGCATAACAGGCACTCCTTTGACACCCTTGAAAAGGTTCTTGTACTTTATTCCATCTATTCTGAAGTCCCAGATAAAGCCGAAAACTGTCCTGGTGATGGCTCAACTGACTGTGGTAAGGGTGGGGGGCATACTTGAGCCATGTACTGCAGAACAAGAAGAATCTTGTTGCACAGGGCTAGAACTTTCTCCTCAATGGTAAGGCTTATGAAGCTTCATAGTCCAATTTTCTATTTGACTTTGATCAGTATGTATTCCTAGCTAGGCAGAACCATCTCCACCCAACCAGACTACTGATGAAGTCTGTAGCATTGAGGAAGGAGGATGGAGCCGGGTCTGATCAAGCTTATAGTGTCCCTCAGGAAATGCCACAAGATAATTTCTCTTAGAAGTTTGGAGGTCCAGCTTATCTTTACTAACACAACAGCTATTCCCTCCTACCTTGATCAGGCAGTTAAAGTCCCTCACAGATCTGGTGGTCGTGAACTGGGTCCTCAAGGTTTCCACATATTGTTTCTAATACGAAAATAAGCTAAACAGGCTCACCTGCCCAGGACCCATCTATTATCAGAAGTTGACCACAGACTAGTTCCTGAGCAGAAAACAAAGCGAAATTGCTGTCCTGGATAAGAATGGCAACTCCTGCAGCCCTACAGCTGTTACCTCCAGATCAAAAAGAATAGGCCATGGGATCACTACCTGCTAATGTGACAATATTATTGTGAAAAGGGTATAGAGCACTCCTGCAATATATAGATATCAGCTAATATGCAAGAAAGGTTAGGATAAACTATCTTCCAAATCTATCCCTTACACTCCTCACATAAATGTAAAAAACAGAGATGTTAGCGATAATGGAAGTAATAAAGGTTGGGACCCAATGGACAGAAGCTTAAGAAGAAGCTACGTTTCGTGCTTGAAGTTCTCCTCCTCCTCCTCCTTTACCACCTCCTTTAACCAGGAGCTCATCAATGAAGCAATCTGCCCCAGCCTCATCCACCTGGTTGAGGCAGAGGGCTTCGGTCTCTGTCACTGGCTCTTCAGTTGCAGTCAGTTTGACCATTTTTTCCATTTCTGTTTTATCATTTTCCATCTTTGTTTTAACTGCTTCTGTCAGACTCATCCAGGGCTGGTCTTAGTACAAGAAATCCAAGGGAATTGTCTGTAGCCGCTGAATCGATGACACCAAGCAGATTTTCCTATTGGGACTCAAAATCCTAAAACTAGCACTGGGCTTACTGTTTGGATCCTGTATATATCTGCTATGTAGGGAAGCATTGGCAAAGGGGACATAGTGCCCGATTTGAGGGCACTAACAGAAGTTCCCTATTTTGTTTGTCTTTTACCAATATTATCTATATAACCATTGTGTTGCCTAGAGTAACTAAGGTTTTAGGCACCATAGATGAACATTCTATATCACACTTACAAAGGTCTTTTTCTATCTTTTTCCAGTGGGGTATCATGTATCAGTTGAGGGTATCTTAAACATCAGCTGAAACTGCTTACATCTATCAATATATTAATCTTTGCATGTTGTTATTCTTTATCCCTATTATACAAGATTCTGCAAATGCCATGGAAATGATTATATAATGCATGTTTAATTTGCTTTCCTGTATCCTAATTAACTAAGTTTCATGTTATGAACCTCTTTTTCAACACCCTATTTATTTCGCCTACTTCCTCAAGTCTGCATGACATTATAAAACTTAAGTGAGTATATAGACATCCCACAGACTTACTAGGACATTTCAGCCTTCAGGCTTGAGATAGACAGGGAGTTCTAAGTCTGAATTTATTTGTAAGGAATTATCACTAAATGGACTTTTAAAACAGCAGAAGTTATATAAGTATACAAAGTAAATGTCTTAATACCTTACCCACAATATAGTAGGTTCTGATAAATTCAATAGGGCGGCTACCCTGCGTAGTGAAAATACTAGTCCCATTGAGATGTTTTGAAATTTTGTATTTTGGGTCCCTGTGAGTAAGGCAGACCAGTGTTCAGCTATATGTAGCTGGCATACAGCATGTGATGAGTCCAGTCTGATTGCCAACTCAGTCTAAGTACCAGTCTAATTGTGTTCTACTGCATCTACCAATGAATGGGGGTGGAGAGTCGTGCCTGCATACTGTAGATGTATTGTTATTTTTGTTGGCAAATGGACAAGCCATCCAACTGTTATGTATTCGTAATATCTTTAATTCAAACAAATAAACACACTGAAAAAAAGCCAGTTCTATATTCGAGCTATCTCTATAACCTGGAAGACTGTGTGTAGATAACGATCACTGGGCAAAAATTCTAGTCAATTAAGTTATTTTGTCACAATAAATATATGAAGATCTCACTTTTTCTTCTTTATTTTAATTGTGGCATTTTACAATCCTCATTAAACACTGCTTTCATAGATATGCCCACAATTTATGATGGTATGATGGCAGGCAATCAGCTGAATTAGACCTTTCATTAGCTGTTGTGTTTCTACCAAGGTTAACATTTTTTTCTGGTATTTTATTCCTCTATGTACCATTCTGGTGATTCCATTTTGGATTATTTCACAACAGCCTGTGTAATTTCCCAGTTTGAGCTGAATGCCATCATTGATACCTTAACAAAATTGACATAATGTATCCAGTGTGGTTTTTTTTTCAGTTTTTGCTATATTGTGGAATTTTTGCATATAGATGGCTGTATGATAAGCACTAGATTGTGTTCTTTGTGGTAGGCATAGGTTATGGGAAGTCATTATAGAATCTCAAATATACTTGATACTTTTGCATGATTTTCATTTTTTAAATATAGGATAAGGATCAAAGGGGGGAAATAATAGTCATTATTATTATTAATAGTAGTAGTAGTAGTAGTAAAACCCAGTTGTATTTGGTTGTTATCATCTTTCAATTTCAGATTTTTTATTTGCATGGCCAGGATCAAGATGCAAACCTTCCAAGATCTATTAGGTCATTCTTCTCCTCTATATAACTAAGAGCTACTAAGTTTGGCTCTTAACACATTCTGTTTCTTAGGATCTAAGTTCAGCACAAAAAAATAAGCAATATATGAGTTGTTCTGGTTTTATTATTGCATCCCTTCTGTAATGTGTTTCATTCTCTCAAGATTTTGTTAAAAATGTTATATAAGATCAAGTCTGTTGTACATAGGGTAGGGAATGTCAGAAATTTGGGCTTTTGAAGACATTTCAATGATCCAAAAAAAGACATTTTCTCACAACATTATATGAAGTACTACTTTGCTATTTCTCCGAGGATATGTAAACAAACATATAGTTTTCTGTTTATTTAATAGTATGTTTAGCACATAATTACTTAGTACTTAAGTGATGTTGTGTAAATGGTGTATAAAATAAAAAGCAACTGTGTGCCAACTATAAATGTTTTTACTTAACCAGCCAAGAGAATCTTACTGGTTGTCAAATGAATTTGTCTGCCAGGACTGTGCAAGAATTATAATTATTCTGCCAGATAGTCTGCTGAAATATTTGGCCAATGGGATTGTAAATTCTCTATCTGAAGATTTCAATATATACCTTCTTTGGTTAAAACTCAGACTTGACCACATGCACGTAAAAACTTTGAACATAACATTGCAGTGATCAACAACTCTGGTATATATTATATGCTATTACAAGGCAGAGAAAAATGTTAACAACCATTTCTACCTATGAGAGAAACTGTATAATCAAGCAATGAAGTAAAAAAAGCAAATCGTTTTATTATTCCTGGAGAACAACTTTACAAGACCGAGGAGTGTTATGTGTCAGCCATCTTCATTAATTGAATGGCTGCCAAATCATTCTTAAATAAAAACCCTAGGTGTATATCATAATTTTTACATATCAAATGAAAAATGAAGTGAAAATGATATGGGATGGTAATGTATACTATGTGTAATTGTATACTATGTATGATGGTAATAATAAAGAGGCGGAAGAGAAAAGATAATATACTAGGAGATGGTAGAGAGTCACTAATAGATAGATCAAATGTAATGCCTGTTAGAGGGAGAAAGTTGGTCTTCTGGCCTTAAAGTTGAGGTAGCTTGAAGCCTAAGGTGCTTCTGATCCAACATAGGCATTCCCTATGTTTTTTAACCCCTTCAGTCCCCTATGGATGTAACGGTATGTCCAAAAAATGCATCCTAAGAATCCCATATGGACGTACCGGTACGTCCTGCCCTTCTTGCAGCGGCAGGGACACATCCCTGCCGCTGCACAGGAGATCAGGCTGACAGCAGACCCCTGACAGCAGAAGCCAGCATTGCCCAGCGCCCAGTGCCCTACTGCTGCTGCACGTCTTACTCCAGGAGGAACCTTTTTTTAAAAAAAAAAATTAAATAATCTTGTGGAAATTCAGTCCTGCTCCATGGGGTTGCATGTGCCTATATTCTGCCAGTGTCAGTATAATATTCCACCACATTTGGACTACTTTGCCAGATCTGCAAGCAGGTTTATTAAATTCATATTTTGTATAATTATGGATATTTTTCTGTTTTAGGCCAAATGTTTGTATTTCTTTTAAAATGTACACTCCTTTGTCCTGATCCCCTGTTCCTCTGGCCTCTGACAAGCCATTACCTAAAAAAGAACTTTATCTTATTCCAGCTCTCTCTTGGTACTTTTGTAGCCTTTCTGTTGCATCCCAATCTGTGTGCTAGCCACCTTCTTAGGCCAAGCACTTACTCATCCTCACCCACCCCTCTGTTAATTGGAACCTTTATATATATCCCCTTCTGCATCCTGAAACCGCTCAGCTCTAATTAATGCTCCATCTTTTCACTACCCTCTGTTGTTTTAATTACCCATACTACTCCCTTAGATTGTAAACTCATGAGAGTCCACCATTCCTGCCAGGAACTTTGTGCCAGGAAGTTTTACAGTGCTGCTTAGTTGAGTTGATGTACGTGGCGCTCTGGAAATTTTGTGAAACTAACCATGCATTTGCAGTCGAAAGGCTTATATCTACTCTGTATAATATGTCATAAAATTATCATGTTTCATATCAATGATTGACATTTGTAGTTCTTTTCTCACGAAGTATGGAATGATGAAACTAAACACCACACAAAATGTGTATTATCAGAATGAAAGATTCATTAAGAGATCCTACCTAGAGTGTCCAGTGTCATGGGCACAACTAATGGAAAATTATCAGAGACAACCAAAGACTGGGGCTTTGTGAAATTGCACAGAGCAACATGCCATCCTTTCAGACTGGAGTATAGGAATTAGTTACACTGGCTCTGTAGTACAGCTTTTATTTTTTTGTCTTGATGAACATATAAGTTATTATTATTATTATTATACTTTATAAAACGCCGACAGATTCCGCAGCGCTGTACAAGATGAAAATTTTACAGATACAATACAGCAATTGACATACAGATACAAGAGGAATGAAGAACAATGACAGGTGACATATTCCACCGTGTCATTATTTATTCAACAAAAATAAAGCTAAAATGGAGAAGTCATGTGTGATAAACTAAGTGCACCTTACGATTCAAAAGTTTATAGAACTACCTTTAGCAGCAATAACTAGTAGTCATCTTATTTGTATGACTTTATCAGTCTCTGACATCCTAGTGGAGGAATTACAGCCCACTCTTCTTTACAACATTGCTTCCATTCATTGTGATTTGCGGGCATTTGCTTTGCACATTTCTCATTAGGTCTATCCACAACATTTCAATTGGGATGAGGTCTGGACTTTGACTGGGCCATTGTAACACCTTGAATCTTTTTTTTTAGCCATACTGTTCCAGATTTGCTGGTGTGCTTGGGATCGTTGTCCTGTGGAATGACCCAATTTGGCCAAGCTTTAGCTGTCTAGAATACTTTGGCTTACAGAAGAGTTCAATGACTGCAAGGTTCACAGGTCCTGTGGCTACACAACAAGCCCAAATCATCACCCCTCCACCACCATGCTTGACACTTGGTATGAGCTGTTAATGGTGGAATATGCTAACTGAGGCCTGTAGAGTTTGGGATGTATCTCATGGGTTTTGGCCGTTTCTCTGAGCATTGCACGGTGTGAATTTGCTGTGACATCCACTCCTAGAAGGTACTGTCTAGAATGTTTTCCACTTTTGAATAATCTTTCTCACTGTAGAATGATAGACTTTAAATTGTTTGGAAATAGCCTTACAACTCTTCACAGGGAGCTCTTCCCAACTCTTGATGGGGAGCAACAATTGCTGCTCTAAGCTCTTTGATGATGTCTTTCCTCTTTGGCATTGTGTTAACACACACCGGAATGCTTCATATCAGCAAACTGCGGCTTTTATAGAGATGATCACACCTGCTGATTTATTAATCAAGGGCATTTGATTAGCAGCACCTGTCTACTGCTTAGCATCCTAATCCCTAATGGTGTACTTAGCTATTGACACATGGCATCTCTATTTTGGCTTTATTTTGTTGAATAAATCATGACACGGTGTAATATGTCAAGTGTTGTTGTTGTTCATCTGAGGTTGTATAGCCTAATATTTGGACCCGCTAAGGAACAGATGATTGTTATTATGTCGTGTATGTAAAACCATAGAATTAAAAAAGTGCTTTCTTTTTCACCCGACTGTGTGTGTGTATATATATATATATATATATATATATATATATATATATATTAGCAGACATCTGCATTTACTTAGTAATTTCTCCAAAATGTGTTCAACAGCCTATTTTCTATTTATGTTTAAACCAAACACACATGCTAAATATTTTTATATGTTGCTATTTTTGCATTTCTTGTCTTTTTTCTTGCCTTTTGAGGATATATCTTAGCCCAGCATTGCCATACATAAGAATGTGCTAATTAGCATAGTTTATCAGTAACCATAGTGCTTCTGGCTGATGGAAAGGAAACAAATGTGGTTTTTCTGCATAAAGACAGTATAAGCTGATATAGAATGTTCTTATTTTTCATGGTTTAGCTGAAATAGACATTTTCCTTTTCTTTAAGTTTACGTACAATTACTTTGTTGAGAAGACTGTTCTACTTATCTAACACACTCTCAGTGAAGTAACTTTCTTAAACTATATCTAAGCCTCTGGCCCTCTTGTTTTAGTGAGTGACCTCATAGCCGAACATTAATTGTTCTTCATACTTTCCTCTTGTGCTTTATTGAATCTTTTTATGATTCATTCACACGCACAGGGTTTAAATTAAAACATCTGGGGGTTTTTTTTGTTTTTTTTTTTACTTTATTTAACATCCTCCATGTTAAAAAAAGTTGTTTTTTTTACTTTATTTAACATGGAGGATGTTAAATAAAGTTTAAAAAACCCCCGATGTTTTAATTTAAAACCTGTGTGGCCGCAGACCCCTAAGGCCGGCCCTGGTGGGGGCTTCCCGGCCCCTTACAGTGGCGGACCCGGTCGCAGTTGCGGCGGGCTTAAGGGGCCCTGCTTGGAGGCCGCATAGGCCCAGTCAGTCCGGTCCCGACTGGGCCTATTTTAAGGTAGGGGCCTGGAGCTGCAGCTCCCCCAGCCCCTAAGTCAATCCGGCCCTGGCCCGGTCGCAGTTGCTGCTTGCTCCGGCAACAAGGTAAGTAGGGTGAGGGAGGGGAGGTGCAGTGAGAAGGGGGAGAGGGGGATTAGATAGTGAGAGGGAGTACATAGTGAAAAGGGGGAACATAGTGAGAAGGGGCAGATAAGATGGGGAGAGGGGGTAGTGTGAATGCATATGAGAATGAATGAATAAATGTGTGGATGAATTGTGTGAATGCGTTTGACAATTAATGAATTCATGTGTGGATGAATTGCTTGAATGATTTGTGAGACTGCATTAATGAATGTGTTAATGATTTGTGTGAATGAGTGAGTAAATGCAAAGATGGTACATGAAAGGTGGGCTTTAATAATAAATAAATTTAAAAAAATGGGCTGCTCAGGCTTTAATGCCCAGGCCTATTTTTTGTCCCAGTCCGGGCCTGGCACCAGGGGCCTCTTGAATGGACAAAGTCTAGAGATAGCTTACATGAAACGAGAGATCCAAAGAGAACTGTTTACTTGATAGAGCGCTAAGAACTGCCACATGGCTTTTTATAAAAACCTGCTTGGAGGAAATCTAGGACATTGCTGATGGAGACATTATCCTGCTGGAGCTGTCTGTTAGCACACCAGGAGGAGAAGGATTGTGTATCTTCTAATACCGGAGGTTGGTAATTTGCTTCCGGAACTTCATCATGGTTTCAGCCACCTCTTCGTGGAGACCAGCCTGAATTAATCTCTCCCTCTCAGGAGCCACGCTGACAACTTGAAGTAAGCGGGTGGAGTACAGGCCCTTGATGGAGAAGGTCTGGATTGTTCCACAACTTCTTTGGAAGCTCTATGGACAGACGGATTAACCCTGGGTACCAAATCCTTTTGTCGGCAGCTATTAGGATCTCTCGGTATCTGTCTTTTTTGATCTTTCGGAGAACCCCTGGTGATGAGAGGAAGAGGGGAAAAGATGTAACCCAAATCAAAGTCCCAAGCTTGGGAAAAGGCATCCAGAGCTAATGGACGGCCCGCCGATGACTGGGAATAAAGCAGAGGCAGTTTCCTGTTGGCTGCCGTCGCCATGAGGTCGATCTGTGGAATACCCCAGTCTCTCGTGACTTGCAGAAATGATGCAGTGTTCAAGCGCCATTATCTTTGAAGAACAGATGTTCTGCTGAGAAAATATGCGGTAATGTTCTCCTTCCCATGAATTAACACGGGCGAAAGGTGGGAGAGATAGAACTCGGCCCACTTACCGATCTTCTGAAAAAGAGAGCCCAATTGAACACTCCTTGTGCCGCCTTGCTTATTCAGGAAAGCCACCACCATGCGATTGTCCGACAGTACTCGAGCTGCTTTTCCCTGTAACCAGGATAGCCAAGAAAGGAGCGCCTTCTAGACTGCCAGAAGTTCCAGCACATTGATATGAAGACGACTTTCCTGGTTTGACGAAAAACAGGCTCGGTCCAAACCAGACCTGAACTCTGTCTTTTCACCTAAAGGCACCATCTGAGGGAAAGACAAACACTGGCTGGAATGGCAAACTTTCTTGAGAGGGCTGGAATGGATCGATCCCATGTCCTCAGGATGAAATACTGTACTGGACATATATGAAGAAGGGCCCATGCCAGGGCAGGCCTCGTAGACACCATCATTCCCAGAAGGCGCATGAGCAGCCTCAGGCTGGAGAGACGTCTGGATAAAATCAAACTGGTCATATTCTGAATCTTGTCCCCTAGCAGGAAGATCTTTTGACAGGAAGTATGCAGGATAGACCCCAGGAAAGGAATCGTTCTGGTGGGAAGCAACAATCCCAGACAGCAATTTGGTGAAGACTCTTGGAGCTGAAACAAGACTAAAAGGAAGAGCTTGGAACTAGAAATAAAGAGTCCCTTTTGTAGGCTGTCCACCCGAAGAAACTTCTGTGACTCCTGCCTGATGAGAACATGAAGATGGGCATCCTGAAGATCGAGAGTAGCGGGAAAATCTCCCTTGGAAACAAGCTCTATGGTGGACTTGATAGACTCCATCCTGAACTTCCTGTAAGCCACAAAACGGTTCAGAAACTTGAGATCTATGATGAGTCTGAAGTCTCCTGATGATTTGGACGGAGATGTGGGCATAAACACCTCTTCCCAGGGTCCAGGCATCTAGACAAAAAAGAGCCCATTGAGGAAGAAAACACATCAGCCTGCCCCTGCCGCAATGTTTCTGGCATCATGCTTTCTTTGAAGCCCTGTCCTCCTGTGCCTCTACCATGGAAAGGCCAAAATCTGGAACCATAAGGCCTATCCTGAAATCTGGACTGGGGTCTGGAATCCTGACCTCTGGATGTCCTGAACGGGTTGGGACGAAAATGTGGAAGAGGTTTTCCTTTGGCAAAAATACTTCTCCAACAGAACTTTTAACTCCTTCCTGAACAGATCTTTCGCGGAAGCCTCAAAAGATCTCTTAGCTTCTCCCTCTGCCTTCCTGTCAATGGGATCCAGGAAATGAGAGGAATCCTCCAAGGTAATAGCGGATCTTCTAGTGGCCCTGGCCACTGGAGCATCTCTCTTGGGAGATGAACGCAGCTCAGAAAAATCTTC
Organism: Spea multiplicata; assembly: GCA_009364415.1. Classification (NCBI taxonomy): domain Eukaryota; kingdom Metazoa; phylum Chordata; class Amphibia; order Anura; family Pelobatidae; genus Spea; species Spea multiplicata. The sequence continues at coordinate 21,700 of VKOC01001876.1, forward strand.
TGGAAAAGGGAACAGCCTTGAGACTCTTTTGGAGATGGTTAGCTTTCTTTCAGGAGCCTTCCACTGGTCAGTAATAATAGACATCAAGGCTTCAGAAAAAAAAACAGTCTGTTCTTCCTCCAGGTCTAGAGCAGTCCTCACAGCAGTAACCAGCTTGTCCACCTCTTATGCTGGAAAGGTTTCTTTAGAGAGCTCCCTCTCTTCTGCAGATTCCGGTTCCTCCAGGCGCGGTGCCTTTTGAAGCCCGAAGAACCATGATCGTGACCGGAACCCAGGCAAAGGATCAAGACAGGATGTCTCAGGCTAGGGCAAAGAATCCAAAACCGATGATCGGATCTGCTGAAAAGTGGACTGGAGCTCATTCTTCATCCACTCCTTGAAATCAGAAAATTAAATATTAAAAACAAACAAAAAAAACAGTACAGCGAGCTCAGTGATGTAATTTTGACATCCCTGAGATACATAAGATGTACATTGCCCCCCGGGCCCCCCAACTTCAATAGCTAGTCTGTACCATCATTGCCCCTTGTCCTTTCAACATAAAACACAAATTGCACACACTTACTCGTACTCAGTGGGGTTAGTCCATAACAGAACTATTGTGACAACACAGAAGAATCAGAGTTGCAGGTATAGAATCAGAGTTGCAGGTATAGAACCACAGCAGACCACAGGGTAGAGAGCCTGACTGGAAAGCTGGAGTTATGAGTTCAAGTCTGGCCAGGTAACTTAAACGGGTCTGTAGGGTTCTGGCTGATTCCTGACAGGTACCTTCTGACCTGAGCTGCACCGATCTGAGTTAGAAGGGACCTTTCTGAGCTATTTTAAATGACACGAGGAGACAGGCATGCATTACATTGATTGGTTCAAAGTTACATTGATTGGTTCTTATCTTCCAAATTCTATGTTTCTATGTAAGATTGGGGGATGATACTTAGACTCTACTTATTTATCTATACCTCCATTGTCACATGGTGTACGTTGTCAGGAACAGTTCACTATTTAGTTAATTGGAAAATCTCAACATGTACATGTTTTACAGTTGAGAGAGAAGTACTGTTTTCATGAATGTTCTATGTTCTCTAATATTTGTAATCAATTAAGTGCATATTGTTGAATATTGCGATTGATGACGTCTTCAATATGTTCATTATAAGAATAACAAAAAATTCCTCATATAGTGTCTATCTAATATTTACCTGGTGTTTGAAATTTGTTCTTTTTTCTGTTCTATGAGGCGCAGTATTTAAATTCATGCTTTCCACAGCATGGGCCATAAGATTTACTGCAAAATGCACTCGTGGTGAAACACCGGTAAATAAATCCATTCCAAATTTACCCAAGCTTTCTTTTCCAGTACAGTTATGAAAAGACATTCCATAAAAAAAACGAAATATTTTCATTTTATATGAACTTAAATATAAACATTGGAATTCTAGGGAATAAATATCTGCAAGTAGTTCATCATTTGGGTATTTGGAGGGTTTGATATCATTGAAATAATTTTCTGTTCCAGAATAAAATATAGGAAAGAGTTCAATACCCAAACTGCCATTAAATGTGCCGATATTAGACAGAAGTACTGCTTCCTTTGAAGCCCAGGAAGGGGGAAGAATTAGTGTCTTACTGTGAAAAACGTCTTTTAGGACAAGCAGTGTGCTAATAGAAGCATATGTTAAGGCTCCACAAATCACAATAACTTGAGCAGAAGATTTTCTAACAATTTCACTGATGTGATGTAAATTGTTTTTGGTACCCTTATGTATCGTGTAGGCAACACAAATACCCTGATCATTGAGGTATTTGGTCAAAATAAGGCTTTGTTGATTTCCACTGTCATCATTCGATGTAAATATTCCAACCCAGGTCCAGCCAAAGTATTTCAGAAGGTCGGCTATTATTAATAAATGGACGCGTTCATTCTGAAGTGCCCTGAAAAAGTGCGGGTAGACACGTCGATCACTTAATGAATAATCTGTGGCTCCATAGCTGATCTACAAAATATGAAAACGTTATATAATTTGTAACATCTGATAATCACAATTTGTTCTACATTTGAACAAGGAACAGGCGATATTTATCTCTGTTAAACACAGGATTTTCTTTCTTGTACGAAAATATATAGCAACTAGACTTACTGACCAAGTCTTCATGAAAAAAAACCCTTCATATTCCATGAATATTCGCCTGTGTTCTTTCCGGCATATATATGTGTATGTAACCCCTTAAGGGATTTTCGTGATTGCTGCTGTGTCACTGACTCACCTGCAGTTCTTATGGAGTGACCAGCAGATGGCGAACTAAAAAGCACATGGATGAGGTGGAAAAGGGGCCATTGGAGTTTGGGGAGAGGAGTTGAGAGTTGGATGCCAGAGGTGAAGGACCTTTGCTGAGAGAGAAGGAGAGTGAGAGAGGCCTAGGAACAGAGGCCTGCTTCAAATCCATGCTCAGAGGAGAGTTGCAGCATCCTGGCAGAATCTTCCAGCAGACAGAGATACAGAGCTGTTTGCAGCAGAGTTGGCAGTGAAGAGGTTAAAGGCTGAATTGCCCTGATTGCAGATGGTGGAGTGGTAAGCCTAAAACCTCTCCCCCTGTATCCACAACAGGGCACCCTTAATCCAGCCACACACCAATAAAAGCTTTTTGATCTCCAGTCCCATTGACATACTGAAGTTTCCAATACAATTCAACCCATACTGTGGAGTAAGTTACTTATGGGCCCCAACTATGTTATGTGCACCAACTAAAGGTACCCAGCGGCCACTAGGGCGAAGATTAGGGTGGGCCGCAGTGATTGTTGTGGGTGGGTGAACCTTGTATTGTATATTTCATTCTACTATATTTCATGTTTTTCTGTTGCATTTATGCATAGTGTTTTGCTGTGCAATACAAAGTTAATTAAGTTAGCCCTGTGTCAGTTTTATTAATCACTCGGCTATGTTCCCAGTGGGAGCTCATATCCATACCCTGGATGCTCCGTTGGGTGGAGGCACTGCCACAGTTATGTATCCCAACTCCCAGGTAGCGGAGGCTCAGGATTGGCCTGCAGAGCACAAAGAAGTAACTGGGGTAAATGACCACAGAGATATTGGTGGGTCTACCCAAAAACCCGTTACATGTACGTTATTCGGGGTCATTTTTGTTCTTTGTTTTTTGGTTTTCTTAAAAGGGGTTAATACGGTAACAAAACGCTGGCGCCAGGATTTTTAAGGTTCATAAGAGCGACCCTATTGGCCACTTTTTTAAAAGGGGTTAATGCGGTAACAATACGCAACAGCTTTGGCGCCAGGATTTTAAAGGTTCATAAGGGCGACCACTGGCAGGAAATTCCTTTGGCATCAACCGATGAAGGGGAGCTGCCCATTAGTCTCTCCCAAGTTGCTCCGAGGTATACCTTGCTGTACGCTTTGCCAGGAGGACTCTCATTTTAGTCTCTCTGGGAAAGGGCAGGACAAGGTACACCTCTGAGCAACTTGGCCTGGGGAGACCAATAGCGTCGATCGTATGGATCTTTAACTCCTGATGCAAAAACTTGGCCTGGGAAGACCATTGGTCTCCCGGCTTCAGGATTTATCAGTTTGTAGGAGCGACTCTATTGGTCGTTAGCAGGGGCCAACGACCAATGAAGGGCAGCTGCAACAAGTGATGACAAAAAAAGCCAAAGTGTTGCACATAAAATATGTGAAAATAGGGCTCCTACCTGGCCTGCTTACCTGGTTCCTGACACTTTCAGACCATTCATATCACCCTGTCCAGGGTCTTCTTCAAATCCCTTAGACAGGTGACACTCACCTGACTCTCCCAAAGAATAGCATTAATATTATCTTACTAAGCACTTTATTAGGGTCATAGCCTGTGGGATACCAGGGGAGGCAGGACAGTGGATTTTGATGGAAAATTCTTCATTCAGGTTCCCTATTGGCACGTTTCTCTGTCTGGGTCTGGAGACCGGGTGACCTCTGGGTAAGGTGGGGGCCACAGCGGATCTTTGGTACAGATATAGTAACAAATACTATCTAAATACATTCCCTAAATACGTTGCTTCATAACCCACCAGGTTTTGGATAGTGCTTTTGAAAGAATATTTATTTTGCCTGCCCTGGGACATATAGTATCTCACAAAAGTGAGTACACCCCTAAAATATCTTTTCATGTGACAGCACTGAAGAAATTACACTCTGCTACATTGTAAAGAGTGTACAGCCTGTCCAAATTGGACCCAAAGTGTCAATATTTTGTGTGACCACCATTATTTTCCAGCACTGCACTGAATTAACCCTAACAACAAAGCACTCTCTAAATCCTGCCACAACCAACTACACAACATTTCCAAAATGTGTCCATTACTGACTGCCAGCACTGCAAAACAACTAATCAACTCCCTCGTAATCTCCTGTCTAGACTACTGCAACAACCTACTTACCGGCCTCCCTCTCTCCTGACTATCCCCCTCCAGTCTGTCCTCAATGCATCTGCCAGACTAATCTATCTCACCCGACGCTCTGCATCGGCCGCACCTCTCTGCGAGTCCTTCCACTGGCTCCCCATCCATAGCAAAATTAAATTCAAAATACTAACTCTATCCTACAAAGCTCTCACTAACACCGCTTCCCTCTACCCATCATCCCTCATCAGCAAATATACTCCAGCCCACCCTCTAAGAACCAACAATGACCTGCTCTTTGCATCTTCCCTTATCACCTCCTCCCATGCCCGCTTACAGGACTTCTCACGCACAGCACCAACCCTCTGGAATCCTCTTCCCCATGCTGTCCGACTCGCACCGACTCTACCCTCCTTCAAACGCTCTTCTCTTCAGGGAAGCCTACCACTGACATAAACATCAAAACTTCTCTCTCACCCACTTAAAACCCTTGTTTCGACCTACATTAACATCACTCACTACCATGCAGTCCTCACCTCCTGTTTCTCACCCCTTATCGACCTAGATTGTAAATTCCTGCGAGAACAGGGCACGTCATTCCTCTTGTATCTGTATGTCAATTGCTGTATTGTACTTGTCGTTGTCTGTAACATTTTCCTCTTTGTACAGCGCTGCAGAATCTGTCGGTGCTTTATAAATAAAGTATAATAATAATAATAGAGTTCACCAGAGTTTCACAGGTTGCCACTGGAGTGCTCTTTCACTCCTCCATGACAACATCACGTTGGTGGTGGATGTTAGAGGCCTTGCGCTCCCCCATCTTCTGTTTGAGGATGCCCCACAGATGCTCAATCGGGGTTAGGTCTGGAGACATG
>VKOC01001877.1:0-14025 GCA_009364415.1 Spea multiplicata
AGAAAGTACAGACTAAGCAATGGTGTGGGCAGCAGTATAGGAGGGACAACGGTCAATGGATTAAAATGGTGGAGCTGAATGGTGTGCAGAACGCAGACCACTAAGCAATGCAATGGAGGAAGGCACGTCAGTAGCGGGAAGAAAAGTGTGTTTGAGAAGCATGCTGGGGAATCATGAGGTGGGGAAGGAAGTTTTTAGGGATGCTGAACTGCGGAAGTAGCTAGTGTATGCAATACTTCTTCACATACTGAACAAAATAAACCCTCTGGAACACATGGGAAAACATGCACATCAATGACTAGCATCGCGTTTCCACCGATACGGTAAAGCATTTAATTTGGATATTCGTGTAACAAACCAAAGCGGCGTCAAGATACAGTGAGGGAATTTCAACATGCATGGCGGTATTGCCATCTTTAATCTATGACACAGGCCAATGGCCTGTTTAATGATTACTTTTTTTGAGGTAAAAGTCACACACAAAGCACACTTTATTGCCCCAAATCTTTGTTCTTTTCAGTATTAATTATCAAAACAGCCACCATTGACTACAGAAAGAAGGGCTTTCCTAGCACTGCATACATTTGAAGGAAGTGAAGCAATCTTAGTGACTTAGCTATGTTATACAGGCCCAGTCATGCACTTCCGGTAGCAGAAGCTCATTGTGTTGGACTTTCATAATGTATCTCCTGCTATCTCTCACTACAGTTAACTGGCACACAGGATACCTATGCAATCTATCTAAAGAGCATTCTACAGAAGATCTCAGTCATATAGATTCTACATACACCGACAACCAGAGACTCGAACCATGTGATGCTGAGCTACAGCCCCCGACGACCACAAACTAACCACGAGACTCAGATAACCATGTAACACACGTGATTCAATCTATGTTAACCATTCGGATTGAGCCTCCATGTGCTCAATCTGGGAAATCTGGCCCACTGAACCCACAGTCAGCGCACACGCCGTATACGGTACATTATGCTCCACGGCAACAACTGCCTACATAAGTGCCAACGGATGTACCGGTATATACCTTGGGAGCACTGAAACGTAAAATAAGGGTCCACAATAAAGTACTCCAACTTGTGGTCACGATTTCCCAGGTATGGATAAATTCTAGGAGCCCAGTAATTAATCCTAAATTAACAGTCTAAAGGAGCCTCAAATACAAAATGTTACCCAACTCTGAACAAACCAATGATGTTTGCATTTTTATACATGTGGAGAACCAATGCATTTATATGAAGGGCATCACGCAAACGACCAATTTTATTAAGAACATGTTATCAACAAAACCATAATAGTGTTTTATAGTCTATTAAAAGAATAAAATACGAATGACAGTAGGAGATCATTACTTGATGAAAATGCATATACAACTTATTCACGTGCGCGGCGTATGCAAGAATATCTACCACAAGTACGCCGGAATATATACTAAATACAATAGAAATGCCAAATATGGTCTCATATGGATTTTTCACTCAACACAATATTTCCACATTTTAGAACACCTGAGGAATACATGCATAGGCTATGTAATGTTACTGTACATGAAAATGCTTACAACACCTAACACTACAGTACTACGAACTTAAATCATATCTGTGATTGGGCTCCAGCAACCTCAAACAAGAAACACACCCTGACCTTAGCCCTGCAATGTGTCGCACACCCACCTAATACAACCCTTGCACTACGAAGCAGGCACACCCTGAAGACTGCCTCCTCCAGAGCTAGGCGACTGCATGCAAACCATGCGGCTCACATTGTGCGACCAGATATGGATTACGGTACACATAAGGTGGGGGCATCAGACGCCTAATTGTCACTAAACTACAAGTCAGGCAAACAAATGTAATATTGTAAAGATTCTAGCATAGTTTACTTTTTCAGACCAGTGAACAGTCAGACTGCTAAGTGACGGAACAGCTGGAGAGCACAAAGGCATACAGTTCACAGCCACACGAGGTGTCATCACTAGAGAGTTCAAAGACAGTAAAAACTTCCAAACTGCTTGCGCACCCAGGTTTGTGAAATCACAACAACCCCCCCCCCCAGGAAGTTGAGAGGGAAGCAGAAAATCATATATTCCTGTAGAAGAACAGTTCGAGAACAAAAGGAGGAAACTACAGCCCCTGCTTGAGAACGCCTGCTGCCCTCCAATGCATGTAAAGTACATAGAGCATCGTCCTCCACAATAAACCTGGACAATAATCAATCCCTTTTATAAGCCATATGCTAAATACAAGGATCCTCTCAACTACTGTACCGCCAGAATATAAATTTAGGTTGTAAAAGTGTATTTTACTGTTGTATTACATGATTTTAAGCCTAGCCACTTGTAGCAAAGTACGGCAGATGTATTAAAAGAGAGCCGACCTGTTTCTCCAAAGAGTCCCGAAAGAATGTTCTACATATTAAAAGATAATAAAAATGTTAAATGCATATGGCCCTCAAAGAATGTGCAAAAAAAATGTAAAGGGTACACAGCTATTCATTAAATTCCATATGATGGCTGGGCTGTAAACGTAAGTAAAAACGTTTGCAAGTCATGTAAGTTGTTTACACGGTAAGCAGACCAGCAGTCTGAAAAAAATGAAAATCCCCCAACTCACACACAAAAAAACAAAACCCTAATCACCAATCCACTTAAAAATAAGATGGTTTCTGCTTTATGTGAGGAAACTTAAACCCACACATTATTGCTGGAATAAAAAAAAAAAAAGTTTTTCCAGTTTTTTTTGTATGGCCACTCCTATTCAGACCACAATAAAAAAATTGCAAGAGCCTAACCTACGAAAACTAGGTTTCTCGCTGCAGGTACAGACAGGTTATCTACAAGCCGACAACTCCGGATGCGTATAGAGCTTGAAGAACAATGTAAATAAGCAGCCTGGTCTTCCCGAAATGCCTCTGTTATTTCAGGGGCTCGGTCACAGAACTCACAACTCCTGCAATTCCTCTCTGTAAAATTCCAGGAAGATGGAAAACCCTGAGACATCCATGGCTAAACCGAGTATCAGATATCCTGCAGCCTGGGGCAGACAAGCCTAAAAATTCACGCCCAATGCTGGAACCTCAGGAAAGAGCCGGTTGGAATTCCATTTAAGGCCATATTAAAGTAAGCTGTAGAAGTACTATGTGTGGCACAGTTAGATTTTTCACTGTAGCTTAGGTGCTGTGAATATCACTAGGACAGCGACATGACGAAAAAAAACACAACACACAACACACTCCTCTCAGCACTAGCTTTAGAACAAAAACATAACACAAGCATACAAATGATTGAAAAGCCTGCGTTAACCGAGAAGATGGGAAGGTATAGCACCTTGGCACGTAGTCTTAGACGATTCACATTACAATGTACTACTCTGCTAAGGCACCGGCAGATCCACCACCTGTACTTCTAGCTCTAAATGTGTTGTGGGTTAAGTTTATAGACATTTCACACAGTGGGCTCAGACTTCAGCCCATTGCTCAGCTTTGACTGGATTAGACTAGGTGACCGGATGCATTAAATGCATTAAACGCACCCAGTCAATTATCTGCGATAAAGCCGGCATCACCACGGTATTTCTGGACACATCTCGGTAATTAGAAGACACCGAGCTCTTTTTACATTGTCAGATTGTAATTAGCACAAGATTCTGATCTCTCCGAAGCGATAAGAGTATTCACTCTGGAATGGAGGAGGTGGAACAACAAAACTACTACTACACGAGGAAAATATTTTCTCCCAATCTTCAAAACTCAGTCCTAACATGAATTGGAACGTGGAATGCAATCGCTGCACAGAGTACACAGCTGGCCAGTTATATCCCAGTAACCTACATCCAAACACTTACATATAAGGGGTCTATTACCTAATGAGGGTTGTCTTTCGTTACCTCAGACAATGCTGTCCCATGGACGAGGAGAGCGGCAATTTTAACTATTATACACCGGCAGCAAGTTGAGATATAGGTCTTCAATGAGTCTGGGTGACAAGAGAAATACCATTTATCGCATGGCATTACGGATGCAGTTGGCTCCCATCTTATTTGAAAAGTTCAAAATGAAAGCAAAAGCAAAGAAAATAAAGAATTCCCCAACAAGTTGACGGGCAGTTCCAAAGCCACAGAAAAAAATTCTAGGCCTCAAGGACAATGTCTGACTCGCAATGCCAAATATTTCTCTTTCTAGCATGTGATCTCATCGATAACTTCTCAGTATCAGACCACTATGTTCAGACACTTACAGACGGCATCTTGGTGAATACATTGGGATTTGTGTGGTTTTTGGTTAAAGAATACCAAACATACTGAGCGATCCACTGTCTTGGATCATTCTTCCATAATTTGAGAGATGAAGCGCACTGGTAGAGAGCTCAAACAGTGTGTTTGATAAAACAGCGTCATAAAGTGGCACCACTTTTGGAAACAAAACACCCTCCATTTGTAAAGCCATGATTTAACACTCCAAAAGAGTGGCACTTTTGAAAGTATTTTATGTGATCGGGTTCCTATTTTAAACTATGGAATTAAAGTAAAACCAACACTGTTATTAGACGATAGAGTCAAAACTAACTGCTACTTGGCAGGGTACACCAGAGCTACTCATTTGGAATGGCAAACGACATCGCACAAACACGTCAGGCTATTATATCAATGACATCCCAGCATCGTACCGTATGTGCATTAATGCAGAAGACTGTTAAGTGGTCCTTTTAAATGATCGTGATGGGGGATAATGCAGAACATGTCAAACGGGTTGAGGAAACGTGAAGCGCACACCCCCCGCCCGCCTCTGCCAAAAGCGCATTTATTGCAATGAAAATATTATTCTACTACTGACCGGTATTTGGCAGCGGACCATAGAGATACCGGGCAACAGAGGGGGGCGAGATGCTTCAGCATTTACCTTGAAGCTAAACATACAAAATAGTTTAATACACATCTCTTGTTTAGGATGTCTGACACTGGAGGGTCCTCATATGTGAAACAGTTGAGGATTTCTTTTAATTTGAAAACCAGACATGTCAGACAAAATCCGAGTGGCTATGAATAAGTTAATATTCACTACCAGCCAGAATGAAGATTGAAATGGCAAATGAGCAATGACCAACTAGTCTATGTACCACAGGTAAAGACGTACCTGGCAGGGTCTGCAGGGGAAAATAAAGTATTTCAAAAATAATTAAAATTATAAATTCAATGTGAACATTGTTAAAAAAGGACAGTTTATTGCCCCAAACAGATTTTCCACTGATATATACAACACTTATCTGAGGACAGTGCAGCTCATCAACCCCTTCCACACGCTTACAAACTAAGGATCTGGAGAAACATCGGATGGAAAGCATATATTGCAAGGCTAATGGATGGGGCGGGGGCAAGCAGGGGGGGAAATAGGAATGTAAAGGTTATACTGCCATCATATGCACTAAATAAGAGATAAATAAAAACAGAACTTATAAAATGCCGAAAGCACATCTTCTACATACAAAAAAGGTAACACCCAAGTCGTCACATACAATAAAAAGAAAAAAAAAATCCTGGACAGGAAAGACAGCTCTACAGAGCCAGAAGATCCACGGTTTACAAGGGTTTCACGCTTGTAAAATGGCAAATTCATGAAGTACATTCGGAGAATTCACGTAAGTGCAGAGATGGGAGGACACACTGTACAGAATCAGGTTTTTTTACACCAAGATCTGGTAGAATAAATGATACTTTGTGGGTAGGAACTGGAGTTAGCGCTGCTGAATGCAGATAGTTTGTTGCTACACAAACTAAATAAAGTTTACGTGCCGTCATGCGATAAACCTTCAAAGAACTGGAGAAAAAAGGCCAGGTCAGTTAAGATTGTCCTCCGTTGTACGACAATTATTGCTACTGGTCGACTTCTTGAAGCAGCCAATCACTGGCAGGAAAGCACTTCCATGAAAACCATTCTGCGCATATAAAAGGGGGTCGGAACAGACCCCTAGCCTGTTCACTGAGCCAGCGCTACAGACGACTGGTGGTCCTGCCTAAGAGAGGCACCACCTTTGATAACGGCGAAGGGTTAGAACATAACCCTCTCTTAAGTCTCGCTAAATATTTTTATGCTAACATCTTTGAGATTGCACTGAACTCGCTGAAAAGAATGGTGGGACCATCACCATGATACGCGTTTAGGCGGGAGCCGCTTTTAATATATGTAGGCCTCAGTCGATTCTAGCTGTCATACCGTTTGAATGTACGTACTGTTAACTTTTGAGTCTACAGAAATAAAGAAGATAACGAGAGCTTTCCACCTCACGAAAGGCCTCCAGTTTTGGGTGGCTTTGGAATCTTCTTACTGGAGCACTCAGTTTTATCTGTGCTTTTTAGTTTTTCAAGTAAAATGGCACACAAAGTTCTGGCATTCTGTGGGTTTCTGTCACCCAGAGCCATTTCACATCCAGGTCTCACTTTGTTTTTGGAGGTTTAAGATGTCCTGGGACCCAGCTAGCCCGTTTTTTTAATTAGTTTCCTCTATGCGTTGGGCAGGCGTCAGCTCAGTATCTTCTCGGTGGAGAAACTTGCCAGTTTCAGTCTTATTCTTTTACAAATAGCGAGGTTAGGGAATTGAAGCCCCAAGTTTCCTATCAGCCGCTGGCTTAAAACATGTTAATGAAACAGTAATTAGATTGCAAATCGCATCGGCCCTTTTTGCTTCATGAGGTGACCTCTATGTTAATTCAGGGCACTTAATAAAAACCACAACCTGCAGGGCAGAAATAACTTAGCACAACCCTGAAGCATAAACCTCCACTCAACATTCACAATAAATATACCAGAAAACTATGACGTATCCGTAAAATGTGAGTTTTAGCCGGGCTGGAGAACACAGACTATTAAGAAAGTCGGTACAAAGGTACTTGTTGCTCACAAATATGTCTGTGCACCCCGAGCAGACTAAATACACAGACTGCATGTCTCACGTTACAACATAATGGAAATCAATGGCCATTAAATGTAAGCCGAGGTAAACCCATTGCTATTAATCTGCGTCCAGCGTTACAGATACAGTAATACGAAATCATGTCACAAATTTCATTAAGACGCCGTGTGCATGGCTATACTTTACACTACAATCTAATGTACAAGCCTGAGCCTTCCTGTAAGCAAATATCTTATACTGTAAATACACATCTATACAACGCAGTTACCCTTCCAATAAAAAGGTACATTAAGATACATATATATACACACACACACACATTATATATACACACGTATGTATAATATATATAATCTGGAAAGGTGACGTACGCGTACATACATTTAGAGATTTAAGAGCGGACAACTAAAGTAAGCATTGTGTATACGACGTATAAAATCAGATTTAGATTCCGGGAGTAAATATACGACGCATCCGAGGTCCTCGTCCTGCCCTGGGTAACCCACGCCTATAGACCCTTAAATATTATCGCCCACACGCAGGCATAACCAGCCGTCTACGAAACGAAGAAGCACTGGGCAGCCCCGCATACACACACCCCGAAATAAGATCAACCAGGAGCTACAGAACGGATACGTACGGTGTACTCCGGGGGTCTCTCCACTGGAGGTAAGGTGGGCACGATGACGTCACTCCCGCCGTGTATCTACCTCCGCACGGCTTCCAGCGCTCGGACCGAACCCGCCCTACCAGGCCTGGCGGTGACGTCACTCACTCCCTAACCTGCACCAATGGCGGGGCGTGAAAAATCGTGGTCAACCAGTAGGCCAATGGAAAGTCAGATTATACAAAGGGTAAGGCGGAGAATGTTTAGGGAGGGTTATATATACATACATATACAAGAACTAATAGGGAGTGGTAGGTAGATATGGTAGATAACAGGAAAGGGCGTAGGTATGCGGAATTCTGCCGGGGAGCCGTGCAACAGTTTACACACCCAATAAAACAAGGGCTTGCTGGTTCTCTTTGTTTGCACTGTGTGAGTGAACGTGTGTACGCTCGATCGGGATACTCATACAAGTGACTGCCGAAAATATTGTTACAATTTCCGCAGTGTTAAAATAGGCATTCCTGTTTAGTAGGTTAGATGAGAACAACGGGAGACGTAACTCTTGGGTCTCTAAAAGTAATTTTTTCATACCAAATGTAAATAATGTGGGGTTACCTTTACTCTTAAAGCATTATTTGCTTTAAGGGACAGTATCTCAGGACGCCTCCTTCATAAAGAACACACAGAAAAGTACTTTGGGGGGGGGGAAAAGTTCTATGTTATGGAGAAGCAGCCAATCAGTGAGAGGAAAGCTCTTGATTTGCATCAGCGGGAGCCTTGCTGTGTATTATTATTATTGTTATTATTATTATTATTTATTGTCTTGTATAGCGTTATCATATTCCATTGTGTTGTGTATATCCATGGGAGTCTCATAAGACCCCTACTGGAGTGTTGGCCCAGCCAGCACTGGACCGAATATGTAAATTATGTCCTAGGAGATGTATTTGTCCAAACGCATCTTTTGCACAGCAAATAGCTGGTGCTGGTGGGTTGAAAATAGGGGCATGTGGGGTATTCTGCAGAGTCCCTCAGATCATTTAATGGAGACGCCACAAACATTTCAAAGATACGTCTCAGCTATAAAGTGCATTCGATGGTTGGCAGGTACCAGCAAGGCCGGCGCCACCTATAGGCAAAGAAGGCACCGCCCACGGTCATTCATTAGAAGTGCGGCCGTGGCTAGCGGTTACTTGATGGGAGGCGGGCTGCCGCCGCTAGCCACCGGCTGCGGTCATTCGGGGGGAGGGGCTTGTGGGGGTGGAGCCAGGGGGCGGCAAAATTATGTTTTGCCTAGGGTGGCAAAAATCCTTGCACCAGCCCTGGGTACCAGACTGGAGCAACCGATCGGGTTCATGTTTGGTGCTGCCCGATGGCCAGTCCGGGCCTGATTGTTGGAGTGTCCTGTTAAAGCAGTAATGTAGTCACTGCACAAATGGTTTTGTCAGGATTTATCGGAAGTATCAGTTGTAACATTGTATCATGCCCCCCACAATTTCACAGGCTGATCAGTAGGGGTTTGGGGAAGAGTGAAGTGCCATGCTGTCTGAAGTTCATGTTTCCTGTGTTGCCAGACAAACTGGTTACCCCTTCACTACTCTTGTACGTCATTATAGCTTGTGGCAAGAAAGGTACACTCAACTGATGGAGTGTAACGGTGCATGCCACGAGCACTGGTACACTTTCATTTAAGGAATGCCCAATCACCCGGTCTGATACAGCGATACAAAATTGGGATTATTCGATTTTCAACCCATAGAAAATGTACAGTTCTACCTACGTTTTAATGTGTCTGGTCCATCTCTGTGTTTAGAAGCTTAGTATAGACTAGTAGGCCAGTGCCATACATACTATTCACTCTTGGTTTCTTCCTTTCCTTAGGCCAAAATATATTAATATAAGTGTTTTGAGTTTGGAAATACCTTATATGTACAGAATTTCCATACATTTCTTGCAAATGCACAGCAAATAGGTGGAGAGTCAACCACGTATTGAACGCACGGTTTCACTTAATTTTTCCACCCTGCCCTGCCAACATTTACACAATGTGTTCAATAAAGACACGACAATGTATAATTGTTACGTGTTTTACTTGAAACAAACTATGTTTTTCTATTCTTGTGACTTAGTTAAAGATCAGATTTAATGACCAATATATATGCAGAAATCCAGGTAATTGTTAAGGCCTCACATAACTTTTCCTTCAAATGTGTTTTAGACGCTAAAGGGCACATTGCGTAATGCACTCATGAAGCATGGTAGGCACATAAATCGTTAAATGTACAAACAAGCACTGAGGAAGAAGAAAATTACATGTTTTTGAAACCATGCCACCCTTTTGCGCCTCTAGTGCCCCTGCCTTAATGAACTACAATTCCCAGCAGCCTCATCATCACTCTGGCTGATGGTGGTAGCAGTCCACAAAAGGTCATAGGGCAGTTTCTTTCTAATAACAAAATATGGTTAGGAAAATGTGTATTATTATTATTATTTTTGGCGTGTTGCTGTACAGTGTCTCATTCCCTGTACGGCAGCCAAGTTCAGACAGCTTTTATAGATTTACAGAGCGCGTGTGTAACCTGCCGGTGTTTGGTGTGGATGGCTTGGTAGCAAGCAATCATAGTTGGCTGCCTGCTCCACACAATGGTCTCTGCCTTTAAGGTGCAATCAGGTTTTGTTTTAATGATTCCTGACCCATCAGCATCGCTCACTCACTGTGCGTAAGAGAAGCCTCACGTTTACACATGATTGAGCAAGAGTCCCAGCACATATCTGTAATGGTTCCCATGGACTTGGGATGTGAAGTAATCCCCTGCACCAGTAGCCATAGGGTACAGACGTGCAGGAACAGGCACACCAATATTGACGTTCCATGAAGTCACTTTACGCCATGACGGATGAAAGGGACTGATATGCATTCTTACACATGCTGAAAAGAGTAATTACCCCCCTTCATTTGCCTGGTGTATTTGATGGGTGGTCTCGTCCAGATTACCATTGCGTTCTATGGAATGACCAGCGTGAATAACTGTATAGTGCAAATGCCCATAGAGCATAATAGAAAAATAAGAAAATCATTTCTGGCATGTATAACAGTTTTTAGCACAGGTGCTGTCAAGAGTCTCTTGTCATCATATGCACCTCAATGGTATGATAATTTGGCTGAGTGGTCCCTTTAAATTTGTGCATGGGGGGTGGATGTACCAAAGACTTTTTATGTAATTTATGTTTTATGTGTTCTCCTTTCATGATCAATAAGCACGGACGTTATACTGTTATTCTAAAGAAGATGGACCCAATTTCCAGTAGTGTCTCACTTAGAACCTCGCACTGTATCTGGGGGGGATACGTAAGCCAAATAATTAATCTGATACTTCTTAGCATTTGCCCGCAATTTACTTTTTATTTTCCCTTGCTCCCTTAAAGCTTGGGGCTTTAATATTACTCTTCTCAAGATTGTCCTGGAATTTACTTTTCATTTTCCCTTCCGTAATGATCTTGTGACCTTCACATTATAATGCCATTTCCCCTTTTCATTCTATGCGAGGCAGCAATAGTTAAACTAAATCTTACTCTTAGAGCATGTGACTGAATTGTGTACCATGAAGGGCAATAAGATATGTCTAAGGCTTTATCTGCAGTACCCATGACCATACTTAATAATATATATATGGACATTTGCACTATACTATCATTAACAACTGTCAATCTACTTTGTTAAAATAAAACTAAGATAGTAAAGAGTTGTCAGTCCATAGAACACAGCTATAATGTTTAAAGATCCTTATAATACGTCTCAGGATTTGTCTTCTTTACTTCTCCAGTTATGGTCAGTTCATGTTATACTACCAATCTCCCTTTCGTTCCATAGGTATAACTCTATAGGCTCTATGGACATATTAATCTATTGGCTTTCCATTCTCCCTTGTCATTCATAGTTACATAGTTCATAAGGTTGAAAAAGGACCTAAGTCCATCAAGTTCAACCCCTCTACCTAACCTTCATATTCTTGATCCTAATAGCTGTGAAGATCCAGAAAAAAACATACACTTGTCAAAACTAGGCTACAGTATTTAAATGTAAATTTCCAGTACTACTCTTTCCTGATGGTCTTTTCTGCGTGAACAGTCAAACAACTTCAGGAGAGGTGTAACATAGCCCACTCCAGTTTAGGAGATCAGGGCCGGCCCAAGACATAGTGCCGCCTGGGGCAAAGTTTGAAATGACGCCGCCGCCGCCACTGCTCATTATCAACCTTCCTTTTCCTACCTTCTCATTATCTACCCTCCTCCCTCCCTATTATCTACCCTTTTCCTACCTTCTCATTATCTACCCTCCTCCCTCCCTATTATCTACCCCCCCTCCTTTGTACTTCACTTACCTTCTAGCAGTCCTGCGACGAGAGTCTCCCTGCTCTGCCACGGTGCGCGCTGCTTCACTGCTGAGTGCCGGAAATGACGTCATATTCTGCCGCTCAGCATTACAAGCCGGCATCGAGACCGAGCTAGAGGGCTTGCAGAGGAGAAAGAGGGGCGCAGATCGGGTACTGGAAACTTGATAAGCGAAAACCACTCGGCGCCCCTCTCTCTCCTCCGCTTAAAAAAAAAAAAAGGCGTTCGGGGCGGCAATTGCCCCACTCTGCTCCATGGCAGGGCCGGCCCTGTAGGAGATGACCAGGTCTAAGGGTTCTCAAGGTATCTTTGTGCAGAAGTGAGGCCATTGAAGGTGACTGGTGACATCTGCAATTTTTACCAAGCATGTACATGCTGTTTGCTGTGAACACTGGCATATTTTCTGGAGGGGGGGCACCTTGTCTCCAGTGGCATATTCCAAGACACACGCATTTAGGTACAAAACAGGTGGCCCTCAATACAGCTTGCTGGGGGCCCCAACATTTTGTGTTACACCACTAGTATACAGACACCTGATATCATGTTGTGACATCCCCCCGCATAATTTCTCTACTTATACTCTAGAGCCCAAACATCCTTAACCTGAACCTATGAGCCTGTATCGTAACTCAATGTAGTAAAGTAGACCTTTTCTGCTGTTATAAACCAAGCTCTCACTACAGTGACACTGAAAATAAATGGAAATGAATTAAGACCCAATAGAGCAGTCATCCATTAATGCTACTTAATGGCCAATTCTAATCATACCAGTACAGCCTACCCGACCTGAACCCTACACCCTGGATATTAATCAGTGCACTAATGTGCACTGATGCTACTTTGATACTTTATTAAGTCCATTGCCCCACACTATTGTGTATACCTGAATCATCCTAAAGTGACCTTGTATTTGCAGGGGCTACAGGCTGGTAATGGACATGAGTGTATTCTTTATCACTGTAATTGTTGCAGAATGTGTACATTATATAAACTCTCTTCTACTTGGTCTTGGAAGATTTAATACACTTTGAATGTGTGTGCGCACAGCTGTACAGATAAGGAATAGGTTACAGATTGGACAGTGTGTGAGCATCTGTTCTGTATTCTTTCATACTTCTTAAGTAAAGAATAAAACTACCCAAACATATAAGCACTGCACCATTTTTTTTGCCCTGAAGATTTTTCTTTCTAAATGGATGTTCTTTTCCAAATTATGTCCACCCCACACTGGAGGAAATTCTACTTTGCTAATCTTGAGATACCAGCATGATTATGCATGGCAACAAACCCTTGTAGCTAAAGGGCCATAAATGTCACTTCCAGGGATCATAAGCATACCTGGTAACTGTGCGGATCGGAGAACTCCGGAGCGGGATCCAGATTTCCAACCATTTCCAAACTTCTGGGTATTTCTAATCTAAATGCCTGTGCATACTGGAATTTCATTACCCATCCTGATTTGTTTCCTTTAATTCTTCAGCCTTTTACTAGTGCGTTTTGCTCTTCTGCCACTAGGGGGACTTGAGATTACTTCTTTTCTTTGCAATTATCCGTCAGTCAGCATAGGTTTTGCTGATTGCAACTTAGTGATATTTTTAAAACACTTCCTGAGTACTCCCCAAAATAAAACAATGCTAGAAATGAGGCTTCTATTGCTAACATGTCAGAACATGTTGGCACATCAGCTTAAACCAAAAAGCTAATAAATGCATTTACCCAGCATGATGGTTGTTTTATCACCCTTAACCCCTTAAAGGACCAGGACTTTTTTACGCTACACAACCAAATGAGTTTTCCGGTTTTGGTTTTTTTCCTATGTCCCTCTTCAACCGTTTTGTTCTAACATAAATTATATTTTTTTTTCCAGGACAAGTAAAACAATATTTTTATGAAAATAAACACACTTTACATGTATATGCATCGTTTTTCGTTTTTTAAAAAAAATCTAATCCTATCTAATGTTTTCTAATTTTTTAGTTTGTTTTTCTTTTAAATCTAATCCTATCTAATGAATTCCCCACAAATAAACACCCACATACTAACTAAACATCATACATTAAAAATAACCTACAAAATTAACCCCTTAGGGTCAGTTAAGAATATAT